>SJYC01149404.1:0-26080 GCA_006408675.1 Madoqua kirkii | reverse complement strand
AAAAGAATGCATCAGAAGGATATGAGGTAGCTCTAAGAAGCAGAAAAGTAAAAACCACCATAGCATGTCAGCCCCACCTGACAGATAAGGGACTTACCTACAAAATCCCTGGGACCTCAACAAATATATAATAAATATTCGTGGAGTGAATGAATGAATAAGTCAGGGGAGACAGGAGCAAATGCCACTGAGAGTCTGGAACAGAAACTAACGGACGGTCTCTTCAGGTTAGGACCCGCACATGAATGAGCACCAGCATTATTAGGTTTGGGTCTGTATTTTCAAGATTCAGTTTCTCATGAGAGATTGGTCTTACATCACACCACATGCCCCCTTTTGGGCTAAAAGAGCTGGTCCCTTAACTGCCAGTCCACAAGAGATATAGGACAGGAAAGAGATAATTCTCTAAAGCGAAATAAGCTATCACCAAAAAGAGGGAGACTGGAGTCTGGGTTACAACTGTAAAGCCAATCCTTACAGCCACCCCAGCTGCAATCAGTTTGTTGAACAGTCTCAGCAGTTTAGCACTATTCATAGGAAAGAGATTAATTTCTTTCATTATAACACCCCTGATTGTGCTGTGCCTCCTTTTCCACCAAGTTGTACATCCCTTGGTGACATCTAGGACAGATTCTCTGACTTCCCGGTCACTTTCAGTTATCAGAACAACTTCAGTATTCAAAACTTAGTATATTCTCAAACTTACACCAATTAGATTGAATTTTAAAAATGTTATATATGGTGCCCACTGTGATGAATGGAAAGGACTCAGAGATGGCTAGGTCATGATTATTACCCTCAGGGTAACTCAGGGAAGGAGAAGGCAATGGCACCCCACTCTAGTACTCTTGCCTGGAAAATCGCATGGACAGAGGAGCCTGGTAGGCTGTAGTCCATGGGGTCGCTAAGAGTCGGGCATTACTGAGTGACTTCACTTTCACTTTTCACTTTCATGCATTGGAGAAGGAAATGGCAACCCACTCCAGTGTTCTTGCCTGGAGAATCCCAGGGGCAGGGAGCCTGGTGGGCTGCCATCCATGGGGTCACACAGAGTTGGACACGATGGAAGTGACTTAGAGCAACTCAGGGAAACACTGAGGAAGACAGACAAGGAAACTGAGAAAAACTCAGCCACAAAAGCCATGTTCAAGATGTAGAGCTTGGGTAGACGATGGGATAATTAGCTCCTGAGAAGGGGGACAGCGAGTGAAGGCACTGAGCTGAATGAATGGAGCTTCAGCCAGGCATTCACAGAGAGAAGCACATCTCAGATGGGGTTGGTCAGGAGAACAAAATTGCTCTGAGCATTAAATTCCAATAACTCTTTACATGAATCCTCAAAATTGCTTAGGAAAACAGAAGGAGCAATGTCTCAAAATCCATTTTGAGAGGGGACAGAAAGAGTCCTCAGAGATTATTCCTTTCATAAATTCCCTCAAGAGCCTGAAGTTACTCAGTCGTGTCTGACTCTTTGTGACCCCATGGACTGTAGTCTACCAGGCTCCTCAGTCCATGGAATTTTACAGGCAAGAGTAGTGGAGTAGGTTGCCATTTCCTTCTCCAGGGGATCTTCCCAACCCAGGAATTGAACCTGGGTCTCCTACATTGCAGGCAGATGCTTTACCTTCTGAGCCACCAGGGAAGCAAGTAAAACTCAAAGAAGGTACTTCAACAAGGAAATAGGCGAAAGGAATTTAAGAGCTTTGTTATCAGGCAACCTCACTGGATTCAGGAAAAGACATGGGAGGCTTCTCTCTCTGTATCCTTCCCTCTCTCTCTATTCACATTAGTCACTCATTTTAATTTTGCTTTCAGGAAATGCAGAATCACAACTGAGGTAGAAGATGTAAATAAAAGTGCTCTCTGATAAGTGCCAGAAAGGCATTTGTTCAAGCTTGTTGCAAAATATAATAAGCACAGGGCCCATGTGACTCCATGACTAACTCAAGAGTGGAGATACACTTCTGTTCTTTTTCAAATCCATTTCCAATTGTCTGGAGGCCAAGATGCTCAAGGTAATTGAAAGAATGTATACAAACAGCTTTAAAATTTCTTTCCTATCTGACCAGTGGATCATAACTAAGATTGTTGATGAGATAGAAGTGAATTTCTAGATTATATATTTCCTTAGTAACAACTCTCATTAATTAACATTTATCAGCAATTCTTACATCATCTGCTAGATATAAAAACTAAGAACTCTATTAGCCCTAAAGACTAACAGTGTCTTATCTAGTTGTTGTGACAATAAAGATGATAAGAATAATTTTTCTGAATTAGAATCTGGAGATTCAAAATTAGAATCTCCATTTACCACATGCTCTTTAATGGGGTGCTCCTGTGCATTTGAGCTGTTTACTATCTGTCTTCTCCTATGAGAATGGGGTCTCATGGGAAGGGGTCTCATCTTCTCTTACTTCATTTCCTGCACTAAAACAGTACTTGATGGTGGTAGAAGCTCAAATGTTGCTGCTCGGTTGCTAAATGGTGTCTGACACTTTGTGACCTCATAGATTGCAGCATGCCAGGATCCCCAATCCTTCACTATCTTCCAGTGTCTGCCCAAATTCACGTGTATCAAGTCACTGATGCTACATAACCATCTCATCCTCTCCCATCCCCTTCCCTTTTTGCCTTCAATCTTTCCCAGCATCAGGGTCTTCAGTAAGTTCAGTTCAGTTCAGTTGCTCAGTCGTGTCCAACTCTTTGCAACTGCCTGAATTGCAGCACACCAGGCCTCGCAGTCCATCACCATCTCCCAGAGTTCACTCAAACTCACGTCCATCGAGTCCGTGATGCCATCCAGCCATTTCATCCTCTATTGTCCCCTTTTCTTCCTGCCCTCAATCCCTCCCAGCATCAGTCTTTTCCAGTGAGTCAACTCTTCACATGAGGTGGCCAAAATACTGGAGTTTCAGCTTTAGCATCATTCCTTCCAAAGAACACACAGCTCTGATCACCTTTAGAATGGACTGATTGGATCTCCTTGCAGTCCAAGGGACTCTCAAGAGTCTTCTCCAACACCACAGTTCAAAAGCATCAATTCTTCGGCGCTCAGCTTTCTTCACAGTCCAACTCTCACATCCATACATGACCACTGGAAAAACCATAGCCTTGACTAGATGGACCTTTGTTGGCAAAGTAATGTATTTGCTTTTCAATATTCTATCTAGCTTGGTCATAATTTTTCTTCCAAGGAGTAAGCGTCTTTTAATTTCATGGCTGCAATCACCATCTGTAGTCATTTTGGAGTCGAAAAAAATAAAGTCTGACACTGTTTCCACTGTTTCCCCTTCTATTTGCCATGAAGTGATGAGACCAGATGCCATGACCTTCGTTTTCTGAATGTTGAGCTTTAAGCCAACTTGTTCACTCTCTGCTTTCATTTTTATCAAGAGGGTTTTTAGTTCTTCACTTTCTGCCATAAGGGTGGTGTCATCTGCATATCTGAAGTTATTGATATTCCTCCTGGCGATCTTGATTCCAGCTTGTGTTTCTTCCAGCCCAGCGTTTCTCATGATGTATTCTGCATATAAGTTAAATAAGCAGGGTGACAGTATACAGCCTTGACGTACTCCTTTTTCTATTTAAAACCAGTCTGTTGTTCCATGTCCAGTTCTAACTGTTGCTTCCTGACCTGCATATAGGTTTCTCAAGAGGCAGGTCAGGTGGTCTGGTATTCCCATCTCTTTCAGAATTTTCCACAGTTTATTATGATCCACAGAGTCAAAGGCTTTGGCATAGTCAATATAGCAGAAATAGATGGTTTTCTGGAACTCTCTTGCTTTTTCCATGATCCAGTGAGTGTTGGCAATTTGATCTCTGGTTCCTCTGCCTTTTCTAAAATCAGCTTGAATATCTGGAAGTTCACAGTTCACATATTGATGAAGCCTGGCTTGGTGAATTTTGAGTATTACTTTACTAGCATGTGAGATGAGTACAACTGTGTGGTAGTCTGAGCATTCTTTGCCATTGCCTTTCTTTGGGATTGGAATGAAAACTGACCTTTTCCAGTCCTGTGGCCACTGCTGAGTCTTCCAAATTTGCTGGCATATTGAGTGCAGCACTCTCACAGCATCATCTTTCAAGATTTGATACAGCTCAACGGGAATTCCATCACCTCCACTAGCTTTGTTTGTAGTGATGCTTTCTAAAGCTCACTTGACTTCATATTCCAGGATGTCTGGCTCTAGGTGAGTGATCACACCATCATGATTATCTGGGCTGTGAACCTCTTTTTTGTGTAGATCTTCTGTGTATTCTTGCCACCTCTTCTTAATATCTTCTGCTTCTGTTAAGTCTATACCATTTCTGTCCTTTATTGAGCCCATCTTTGCAGGAAATGTTCCCTTGGTGTTTCTAATTTTCTTGAAGAGATCTCTAGTCTTTCCCAGTCTATTGTTCTCCTCTATTTCTTTGCATCAATCACTGAGGAAGGCTCTTATCTCTCCTTGCTATTCTTTGGAACTCTGCATTCAGATGCTTATATCGTTCCTTTTCTCCTTTGCTTTTCGCTTCTCTTTTCATAGCTATTTGTAAGGCCTCCCCAGACAACTATTTTTGCTTTTTTGCATTTCTTTTCCATGGGAATGATCTTGATCCGTGTCTCTTGTAGTGTCACAAACCTCAGTCCATAGTTCATCAGGCACTCTATCTATCAGATCTAGTCCCTTAAATCTATTTATCACTTCTACTGTATAATCATAAGGGATTTGATTTAGGTCATACCTGAATGGTCTAGTGGTTTTCCCTATTTTCTTCAATTTAAGTCTGAATTTGGCAATAAGGATCTCATGATCTGAGCCACAGTCAGCTCCTGGTCTTGTTTTTTCTGACTGTATAGACTTCTCCATCTTTGGCTACAAAGAATATAATCAATCTGATTTTGGTATTTAGGCAAAAGAACAATGAGAGCAGAAATATAAGTTGGGCTATGAAGTCAGAAACCTGTTTCAGTCTTACACCCACCATTAACTATTTGTGTAAATCTGTATGAACAAGTCACCTAATATCTGGTGCCTCAGCTTTCTCATCTTTATTATGAGATAAAATACTTCACTGGATAATTATCATTATCTGAAATCGTGATCATGAAACAGCCTGGCACAAATGTAGGAGATCAGTAAACACTAGTGGAATTAAAACCTTAAGCAGTACTAAAATTATTATTACCTATATATAGCCCAAGGATGCATACACTAACAATTTGAAAGACTAAACCTTTAGTTAATATGAAGTGATTGGAATACAAAGTGATTGGAACTTTGGTGCGTTAGGGAATCTGGTTAAAATGCAGATCCCTAAGCTCTACCAAAGGTGTGGATTCTTTAGGACTAGCATGGAGGCTGGATATCTGCATTTCTAACACACTCCTTGGGTCTATGGATCACACATGGACAAGAATCATACCAAGGGCAAAAGCATAATTTAATATGAAATTAGATTAACAGGTTGATAGCTCTATAGTCAACTTCCACTATAAATAAGGGCCAGAGGGTAGGAGGCAGATGGAAAGTGAGCAGGAAAGTTTCCAGCCAGCCCCCCTGCAACTGATTAGAGGTATAGGATTCTGGCTAAATGACAGGATAATTCAAAGAATGAAGACATCTGTTCTGCTGGAGTTGTAACTGACCCCAAACATTTCCAAGTGTTTTGATGTTAGAAAAGGCCAAACTGTATTTTTCTCTCCCTCTGTGCTATTTCTACCACAGACAAGCCTTAAATCCATGTTTATTTCAAAACAAATATAATCCATATGCTTGTCTTATTTAGACTTGAGTCAAAAATATTTGGGTGTCAATTTATAAGCAAGAGAAACTCTTCATCATGAAAGCCACAAAGATGAACTAACCTACCTTAAGTATATTTTAACAATAAATATTCAGAACTGAAGACAGGAGGCCTAAACTGGGAGAAACAAGAAAAAGAAGGCTGCAATTCAAAATCAGTTAAGAAGCATTTTTCTGCTGCTGCTTAATGTTTAGTTCAGTTCAAAGCCAGCATTCCCAAGTGCTTTGAACTCTTAATTTACTGCTTTTGTGGATCCATCCTTTCACTGGGGGCAAACAGAAAAGGCACATTTTAACCAAGGGTGAAGTAATTTTGATAGTTCATCATGATACTTGGCTTACTTTAAGCTATTCTTTAAAAGGTCAATGTTTTCATGCAAGAAATTGGCATTTAGTCACAAACAAGCTACAGTGCTATTTATGTTTATTTCTTGAGAATGAGCCAAGTGCATTAGAAAGTAGGACAGCTTCCTGTCCCGTAGGCCCAAATTTAGTCACTGCTTTTATACAGCCCTTTTCACAACCAAAGCCCACTTGCTAAGAACTTGATAGACCAAAGACAACCAAACTATTTTTGTCACCAGAGACAGAATGGGTATCTATCCATTGCCCAGAGAGGCCCTATACCCTCCATGAGGGTAGAAGCAGAAGACATCGCAGTGAGAATCTACCAAATCCTCGACTAGAGAAAACCTGGCCCCTGCTGCACTGTCCAGGCCGACTCGAGAAGGCAGGGCGATGTAGTCAGGATAGAAAAGTTGTGCAGGACTGAAGTGCTGGGGTGAAATCCTGACTGCTCTTGTCTCCAGTGAAGGTCTTAATCTCATCAAGTCTCATCTATAATAAGGGGTAACAACGCCTTGCAGAGTTATTCTTTGTGGTAAAACAGATAACATATGTAGAACTTACAGCACTGGCAATCAGTTCAGTTCAATTCAGTCGCTCAGTCATGTCTGACTCTTTGCAACCCCATGAACCGCAGCACGCCAGGCCTCCCTGTCCATCACCAATTCCCAGAGTTCACCCAAACTCATGTCCATTGAGTCAGTGATGCCATCCAACCATCTCATTCTCTGTCATCCCCTTCTCCTCCTGCCCTCAATTTTTCACAGCATCAGGGTCTTTTCAAATGAGTCAGCTCTTTACAACAAGTGGCCAAAGTATTGTAGTTTCAGCTTCAGCATCAGTCCTTCCAATGAACACCCAGGACTGATCTCCTTCAGAATGGACTGGTTGGATCTCTTTGCAGTCCAAGGGACTCTCAAGAGTCTTCTCCAACACCACAGATCAAAAGCATAAATTCTTCGGCGCTCAACTTTCTTCACAGTCCAACCCTCACATCCATACATGACCACTGGAAAAACCATAGCCTTGACTAGACGGACCTTTGTTGGCAAAGTAATGTCTCTGCTTTTTAATATGCTGTCTAGGTTGGTCATAACTTTCCTTCCAAGGAGTAGCATCTTTTAATTTCATGGATGCAATCACCATCTGCAGTGATTTTGGAGCCCAGAAAAAACAAAGTCAGCCACTGTTTCCACTGTTTACCCATCTATTTGCCATGAAGTGATGTGATTGGATGCCATGATCTTAGTTTTCTGAAAGTTGTGGCATTACAAAAAGGATATTGAGAGGAGATATACACCCAGGTGCAAGTAAAAAAAAAGGTATACTATCTGTCAGTTCAGTTCAGTCCCTCGGTCATGTCCGACAATTTGCGACCCCATGGACTCCAGCATGCCAGGTCTCCCTGTCCATCACCAATTCCCAGAGTTTACTCAAACTCACGTCCAATGAGTCAGTGATTCCATTCAACCATCTCATCCTCTGTCGTCCCCTTCTCCTCCCACCTTCAATCTTTCCCAGCATCAGGGCCTTTTCAAATGTCAGCTCTTTGCATCAGGTAGCCAAAGTATTGGAGTTTTAGCTTCAACACCCATCCTTCCAATGAATATTCAGGACTGATTTCCTTTAGGATGGACTAGTTGGATCTCCTTGCAGTCCAAGGGACTCTGCATATAAGTTAAATAAGCAGGGTGACAGTATACAGCCTTGATGTACTCCTTTCCCTATTTGGAACCAGTCTGTTGTTCTATGTCCAGTTCTAACTGTTGCTTCCTGACCTGCTTACAGATTTCTCAAGAGGCAGGTCAGCTGGTCTGGTATTCCCATCTCTTTCAGAATTTTCCAGTTTGTTTTGATCCACACAGTTAAAGGCTTTGGCATAGTCAATAAGGCAGAAATAGATGTTTTTCTGGAACTTTTCTTGCTTTTTTGATGATCCAGCAGATGTTAGCAATTTGATCTCTGGTTCCTCTGCCTTTTCTAAAACCAGCCTGAACGGTTCACATACTGCTGAAGTCTGGCTTGGAGAATTTCGAGCATTACTTTACTAGTGTGTGAGATGAAAGCAGCTGTGCAATAGTTTGAGCCTTCTTTTGCATTGCCTTTCTTAGGGACTGGAATGAAAACTGACCTTTCCCAGTCCCGTGGCCACTGCTGAGTTTTCCAAATTTGCTGGCATATTGAAGGGAGCACTTTTACAGCATCATCTTTTAGGATTTGAAATAGCTGAACTAGAATTCTATCACCTCCACTAGCTTTGTTCATAGTGATGCTTCCTAAGGTCCACTTGACTTCATATTCCAGGATTTCTGCCTCTAGGTGAGTGATCACACCATCATGGTTATCTGGGTCATGAAGATCTTTTCTGTACAGTTCTTCTGTGTATTCTTGATACCTCTTCTTAATATTTTCTGTCCATACCACTTCTGTCCTTAATTGAGCCCATCTTTGCATGAAATGTTCCCTTGGGATTTCTAATTTTCTTGAAGAGATCTCTACTCTTTCCCTTTCTATTGTTTTCCTCCATTTTTTTTTTTGCACTGATCACTGAGGAAGGCTTTCTTATGTCTCCTTGCTATTCTTTGGAACTCTGTGTTCAAACTGGTATATCTTTCATTTTCTTCTTGCTTTTTGCTTCTCTTCTTTTCACAGCTATTTGTAGAGAATTTTAAAGCAATAATAAAAGTGGACTTGTTTTTTATTATTACAACTCACAGGCAATCCTAGACAAACCAGTAATTGGCTGCTTCTCACCCAGGCAGGCAACTCCCACTGAGCTGCTCCCCAACCTGGATACACAACTGGCTTAGTGGCTGGTGTATAGGAGAAACTCAGGAAATGTTATTCTATGGTTGGTGGAAATAGGCCAAATATGTGTGAAAACAGATATAAGTTAAGAAAAGTGCTTCTTACAGACCAAGATAAAGAATTTACGGTTTCCGAGGGGAAGGGATAGTTAGGGAATTTGGGAAGGTTATGTACATACTGTTATATTCAAAATGGATAACCAACAAGGACCTATTGCACAGCACATGTAACTCTTCTTAATGTTAAATGCCAGCCTGGATAGGAGGGAGGTTTAGGGGGACATGGATGCATGTATATGTATGGCTGAGCCCCTTTGCTATTTGCCTGAAAATACCACAACACTGTTAATGGGCTATACCCATTTAAAATTCACGGAGAAAAAAAGAAAAGAACCTCTTGAGCAAAATCTTACTGTAGCTCCACTGAGCCTCAGTTAAAGACAGTGAAAAATGATATATAGAGGGTTTTACAAAAGTGATTTCTGAATCCAAGTGTCAACTGCCTTGACACACTATTTCTACTTTTATCCTATACTTAATCTCCTTTAAAATAAAGACTTCCATCCACAAGCATCAGCATGCAATATGGACTTCATAACTTCTCATGGGAGACAGATTGTTCATATCACCCACAAAGTATTTTCCTCCAAAATCTCCATGATACATCTCCATTTCTCCAAAACATATCCTTCTATATCCATAGGGCCACCTCTCTCTCTCTACCTTTCCCCACATAGACTTTGTGTCTTCTCCAGCTGCAATACCTGGCTGTGGTTCTTTCCTCTGGGTCTCCTTGAATCTCTCTCCCGTTTCAGCTAAGGCAGTTTAGATCCATCCCACCTTCATATAAGAAATGACTAGCAAACATCAGATCCCTCAGTCACCCTGTGTTAAACTGAATTCACAGTATATAACAAAAGTAACAGTAACAAAACCTTACATTTTTACTGTTCACAAAACTTTTTTGTGGAAATTTTTACATTCTGCCTTTGTGTTCATTAACATACAGAACTAGCGTATCCAATAAAAAGTCACACCATTAACTTTACAATAAATCACCTAGTTGGGTCTTAATAAAATTACTTCAAAACATTCAGTAAGAAAGCCTCATAAAGGTTAAGAATCATACTGATATTTACTCAGTGCTCTGCTCTTTACACTCAAGGACCCCAAGAAAAACTAAAAACTTAAGTCTAATGTGTGTGCTTAGTCACTCAGTCATGTCCGACTCTGTGACCCCATGGACTGCAGCCCACCAGGCTCCACTGTCCATGGGGATTCTCCAGCCAAGAATACTGGAGTGGGTTGCCATGCCCTCCTGCAGAGGATTTTCCCAATCCAGGGATCAAACCCAGGTCTCCCACATTGCAGGCGGATTCTCTACCAACTGAGGCACCAGGGAAGCCCAATAGAGCATAATTTTTATTTCATTCTTCAGTTCAGTTCACTCAGTCGTGTCTGACTCTCTGCAACCCCATGAATTGCAGCATGCCAGGCCTCCCTGTCCATCACCAACTCCTGGAGTTTTCTTAATTATTATCAAAATATTGTTGATTTACAAAAACTTCACAAAAGCATACACATTGATGCAATGGAAGCAATATAATAATAGAGTGAAAAAAGACGAGGTAATCACTGTAGAAGTCATTTAGTATAACTCTTATTTTAGAGTCAGGGTTCAGCATGGCAATCAGTAGAAACTATTTAAGCAGAAAAGTTACTTGTTGGAAAGCTATTGAGTAGCTCAGAGAATCAACATGAAGACTCAAAAACAATGTTGAAAAAAATGGTCAGGAACCAAGGAAGGTAGCCAAGTAGGACACAGCCAAAATCATCCCACAAGAACTGTTCTGGACTCTACCACTGGACATATCAACACTGGACACTCATCATTACACTCCTGGATGCTTACTTCCACTACCATATAAATAATCTCTGGCTGTCCCTGAATCTCTGTGCCAGGCTTTTAAAAGTCGAAGTTCTAGTCAAGAGTACCCAACTGGATTAATCCAGGGTCACATTTCTATGGAGCCATCACTCCCCTCCTTAATAGCTTATGTATGCATGGATGGTCAAGGTGGTACCTGCAGGTGTCCCAGGCAACAGTGTCAGAATCTCCAAGGTGGGGAGGAAGAGACAGGTGCCATAGGCCCAGGGTGAGGCACTGTCAGGGTGTATCTGCATGATGCTGGTCATTGCCCACAAACATCTGGTGATCTTATTCTACAGTGGCCAATGAGGCCAAAAGGACTTAAAGTCTAAATAATAAAGCTTTGCATATTTTAGGACTTTGTTTCCCACTCTTTGATACACAAGTGTTTCACAACTAACATGTTAACTATCTTACCAAAGCATTGTGATGTTCCCTACTTCCCACTCCTCTGATTTTACCAGTATGATATCATCAGTGTACTAGACCTATATAATCTCTTGCTGAAAAGTGGGAATGGCCAAGATCCCAAGGCAACCATGGGGTGGCATAAAGTCATGTGTTGGCATTGTCAGAGGCAATTTAGCCACAGTTTTGGCTTGTTCCAATTGGAAGTGAAAGTTTCCTGATATTTTCTACTAATTGAATACTGGAAAGAAATGCCAATTCAATTGTTAACTCCAGTAACCAAGACAGGATCAATTTGTTCCAGGTAAGGAAATGCAGCTGAAGTCATCTCTTAATTAAGATTAAGAAAATCCATTGTTAGTCTCTAAAATCCTCTATATGTAGCACTGGCCAAACAGATTTAAAATGAGGATGTGGACTGAAGGCAATTATAGATTCAATGCAATCTCTTATTAGATTACCAGTGGCATTTTCCCAGAACTAGAAAAAAATTTTTTTTTAATCTGTATGGAAACACAAAAGACCCTGAATAGCCAAAGCAATCCTGAAAAGGAAAAACAGAGGTGGAGGAATCAAGCTCTCTGACTTCAGATTATACTACAAAGCTACAGTAATCAAAATAATATGGTACTGTTTTCCACAATATGGCAAAATCACCATAAGCCCTAATGGGTTTTACTGACTCGTTGAACAACTGAAAAATACAACTCAGATAACAGGTCTCACATCAGTAATATAGGTATTAATAACAGAAAAATTGGAAAATGACTATGAGCAAAATGAAAAAAAATTTAAATCATTAAGTGATGATTTTTATCATTTTATAAACATTTTTATATCAACAGAAGTTATTCTACATCTTTTTTCTGACTTTATTTAAACTATTAAGATTTGACTAAATTCACAGGCAGAATATATTGTTTTAATGGTAAGTGTACTAATAGCAACACCACTCAAAATGGTTATACAGCAAAAATGGATTAATGGCTGCTGCTTTACACAGATGTGCATAAACTAGGGATATAGGATTCACCCAATAATATAAACCTTATATTGGAAGTGGTCTTAGAACTTAATCATTCCAGTGTCCCAGGTAAAGGATCCACTTAATACAGTCCCTAGGAGATGGTGCTCATGGAAGTCTCTGGCAGACAAAGAAAAGTATATGCAAGGGTTATCAGGGTGGAAAGACAATCTTGAGACAGTATAAGTGAGTTTATTTCCTATTTCCCTTGGAGAAATCATCAGAGAACAGTTACAAGAATGATATTCACAGAGAAAGATTTTTAAATAAAATTGAAGCACTATTCAGCCAACCTTGAGAAAAGAAAATGACAGTCAACTTCACGATGCTTTGTTTTTCCCTCTCTGATCAGTTTTCTAAATATCCATGGAAGTCCACAAAAGGAAAAAGGAAAGACTTTCATGATAAACCTTTTCATTCTATTTAAACTATAAAGCAGAAAAACATCCTTAAAGGGAAAAGCTGAAATGTTACAATGGGCTCCTGAGGGAATATGACTAAATTCACTCAATCTCTGGAGATGTTTGAAAATTGGACTACCTTAAGTACATAGCCTTAGGGCAAGAATGGCTGGCTGACCTCTCCAAGACCGCAGTTGCCCGCTATCAAACACACCGCATCAGTGCTCTCACGGCCTCTTTCTCGTGCTGAAGGAAGAATTCAGGAAGTTCAGTGACTCTTGAGGTCAAATTTAAGGAGTCCAAGAATTCTCCAGCTTTGCCAAGAACCTCGGAGTTTATTGTTGGTGTTTAAGGATGGGTGAGCAACTTTATGAAAGACAGGGAGGGGGGAAGTGCTTCGGTTAAGGTTCAAGTACTTTTTGAGACATTTCAGTAAACTTTTGTATTCCTTTCCTGTTAGGTCTGAGATGTGATTTTAACTTGTTACCCTGCTACCATTTTCATGGATGCTAGCAAGAAGACATGAGGTATCTGGTTAGAGATGTGGGACTCATGGCACAGTAAGCACCGTGAGCATTAGTATGTTTCCATCAGTTCCACCTGGCCTTCAAGTAGAGGCTACGTGTAGGTCCAGACAGAGGCCCACACACAGTGGGTGGGAGGCACTCCTCTGCAAGAGAGAAACACAAAGCGTTGGGAACTCACCATGTCATAGGAAGCAAAATCAAATCTGTGTCGTCCCAAGGGGAGACTTTACTTCATGCCTCAAGCTTGCTCACTGCTTGAGTGAGCACCTTACAGTCTGGGTGTAAAGTGATGTTGCCTTGTGTTCTCGGCAAGCTCATCAAGATGTATAGGAGGATAGGATACCTACGAAGTCTGTCTCTCCCATTATTGCCTCCCACTATTCCATTCTCTTACCCAATCGTCCTTTGTCTCCTGAAACTGTAGGAAAAAGGAAACTCTATTGGATAGACTCAGACCCCTCCCAGCCTATCTTGCCACATCTTTGAGGTCTGTGGCCTGAGAAGAGCCCCACAACCTCAGAGACTGTCATACGATTTCAGATTCTGAGAAATAAGTGTCCTCATTCACAGGATCTCTTCTATGGTTACCCAGGAGGAAAGGTGGCTGTCCTTCCTTCTTCTTAAACACGAGATGCCCACAGGTTTAACCTGTTCCCCTCTTGTCCAATTTTCATCTCTCTCCCAATAGCACTAGAAACATCTTACACCTCCATATACAGATTCTCCAAGAGACAGATTTTCTCAGACTGTCACTCATGAGCAAAGAACTGTCTATAGGCATACCTGAGAAAGATGAATTTGAGCAAGCAAAATATTGAATTATTAAGGCATTATGGCTGCACTTCAGAATCAATAGTGATTCAACACATTCCATTTTCTGCAAGGTTTACCTCTACATAACTAGTCACAACTGCCACAACCAATGATGTTTACATCTTGGGTCAAAGAAGATTCCACCTGCCAGTCATCTTGCCACCCTCTTTTTCTTCATCTAGAAAGGCATAACGAGAGCAAGTCAAAGAGATGTCATTGTAGAGAAAATTTTGAATTCGTTCTTGTCTATTTGGTCAGAAAGTAAGCAAGCTGGATCACTTTACTCCTAATGATGTTACAATTAAATGGCTGGTGTCCAGCTCACAGATGACCACAGACAGCACATCAGTAAACAATGACCTGCAAGTCAGAACCTTTGAAACAACAATGCATCCAATGTGAATTTTCATATCAACCTTTCTGGACTGGATCAGTTTTGGTTTCAGCATGTTTAGGTTAAGCTGAGGAAAGTATCAAGAAACTATACATGAAATTGTTCAAGTTCTAGGGGCACTTCAAGTATTGCTACGAGAAGGGTGTAATTCCGTTACTTTGTCTCTCCATCTCTCCTTCTCACACACACACACATGTGACACTGTCTGGGATAACTCTTACACTTGAAAGAGAGACCTTTACCACATTTGCTTGGCTTTTACACCAACCAGACACTTGTGCAGTGCCTGTGGGGAGGCAGAGGAGGGGTAATGCCGAGGCAGGTCCTCCTACACAAGCTTTTTGCGAGCAGTTAACGCCGCGTGCGATGCTCCCACTGCTTCGCCTAGCTCTATATTGGGAAGTTCCCAGCCTCTGTGCCCGTGGGCACAAGGAGCCTAGACTGATAGGCTGTCCCTGTGTCTCCCTCTCTGTCCATACCTAGTGGTCTCTGATCTCTCTGATTTCAGTACTCCCAAACCACACTCATTATTTACAGATCATGAAGACGTAGGAGGCAGAATTAGTAGCATTTCCATGAGAAGAATATTGCACAAAGGGAGCTCCAGAGGTTTATGCTGCCATTTATCAGGCTGTCACCAAACATGGGCTCTAGGTGTCCTGTCAGCTTGGATTTCTTTAATTTTCACAACAGTCCTCGTAATCTTTCCTGATAGATGGAGAATCAGATGCTGAAACAGTAATAAATGCTTTGTTCATGGGCCTGGGCCCCAAAGCCCATCCTCTGTCCATGGACTATGCTATAAAAGGTTCTAAGATGCATTTCCTAGAATTTGAACTGTTACCTCAAGGAAGCATTGTTTATTTGTTCTTTCTGCTAAGTGAGCTTAAATTACACAGAATTAAACTTTGGTAGACAATTTAATAATGATCTACTAAAACAGGGGGCTGGAAAAAGAGTGAACACTCAATCCTTAAGAGCATTGGTAAGGACAACAGCAACTGGCCATCTTGAACTGTTCAGGGAAAACAGAGGAAATCTTTTTGTCTTTCAAGGTCGACTGTTCCAGAGGGAAAAACTGAATCAAGGGAATACTAATTGCTAAGATTTAAAGTAGTACTTTTCCTGTGCCAGACCTTAACTGGAATGCTTTATATTATGTAATAAAACTAAAATCAGAAAAAGCAGAGCCCAAGTTTTTCCTTGGAAAAATAAATACTGACCTCAAACTATTTTTAAATTACAAGCAGTAAAATTTTTTCACAATTGCCATTAAAATAATACTGCAGCTCCATGAAGCTTAGAAGTTGGCAGTTTGGCCTCCTGAGAGGCATGGAGAAGAAAGGGGAACAAGAGAGAGAGGAAAAACAGGGTAGCCGTGGGGGCGGGGGGAAAGATGTAGGAAAAAAGGAGAAATACATTTAAAGGCGAGGGGAAAGGAGAATAGAAGAGAAAGAATCAAAAGTAGAAAACAGGAGAAGCAGATAAAAAGAGAAAATAAGGGGAAACGTAACCCTGGGATTTCTTTGGAAGGAATGATGCTAAAGCTGAAACTCCAGTACTTTGGCCACCTCATGTGAAGAGTTGACTCACTGGAAAAAAAGCTCTGATGCTGGGAGGGATTGGGGGCAGGAGGAGAAGGGGACGACAGAGGATAAGATGGCTGGATGGCATCACTGACTCTATGGACATGAGTCTGAGTGAACTCCGGGAGTTGGTGATGGACAGGGAGGCCTGGTGTGCTGTGATTCATGGGGTTGCAAAGAGTCGGACACGACTGAGCGACTGAACTGAACTGAACTGAACCCTGGGAAGATTATTTTTACATCACACTCCTATTCGGTTAGGCTGTGAGTGGAGTTTAGGCCAAACTATCAAAACATTATTTCCTTTTACGATGCCTGGTGAACTGTTCCACCGTCATTCACAGATCTGCAGTCTCCCACCACATTTTCAGTCTAGGCTCCAAGTGATGTGACTACAGTAGCAGGTAGCCAGCTACTATCATTTCAGACTGAACAAAACCAAAATGAAAGTGAAACTGACACTCAAGTCTGAATCACCTGCAATGTTTATCCGTCAAAACAAGCTGGACTACATGGTTTACACTTCAGCTCGAGGCCAAAAAACAAAACCTATCTAGAAGTGACACAGTCTCAACTGAAAAAAAAGGATATCCTTGGCTGCATTCCAGATTTCCTCCCTTTGTAATCTTTTGCTACAGCTGTTCCTCAAGCTAGTCATCAACCGTTTATCTTCCTTCTGGTCAATTCCTTCTGTTGGGCAGGCTCATCATCTCCTTAAAGGCATTCTCTGAGTTGTTTACTACATCAGAACCACATGTGAAGTGGTCCTCGTCACCTCATTCATCTTGCCTCTCCGTTCATCACTACTTTTCTCCGTAGGTCAATGGACTGAAGAATAGTAGCACATTTTTCAAGTGAAACTGAAACGTTCCAAGTTTCCTAAGTCTCCACAGGCAACTCCACAGATCTGTGTAACACAAGATGGACTTCTGAAGGCAGAGTGAAGCTCTTTGGGAAAAGTTAGAAAGTCACCAGACGCTGCTGTGACAAAGAATCTAAAATGCTTTCTTCTAAATGTGCGTGTGATTAGATCTTGGGAAACTACTCTATCATTATTGGAATGGAGATTTTTTTCCCACAAAGATGGATTTTTTCCTACTCGAAGCCTCTTGACTAAATGAGTTTCACATGTGTAATCAAAGCATTGTGTGTGTCACTGTACTTGGAGTTAATTGGAGCAATTTTTGTTAAAATTTACCCACATAGTAAAATACTCTTTGAAAACAATTTCATGAAAGAGACTCTTTAAAGTTATTATTTTAAATGTAACCATGTATCTTTACTTTAGCTTAAGTATTTTTTTTTCTCTTGGACCAAATGGGTACCCTTAGACTCAATGGGCCTTTACATCAGTATAAGACTTACATTTTAGTTCTTAAACAATGATTAAAAGGTGATATATTACTACACAGGGAAATTTTTAAACATCAAACCTCCTGCAAATAAAAGAATTCTTTAAAAAATGATTCAGTTCAGTTCAGTTCAGTCACTCAGTCATGTCCAACTCTTTGTGACCCTCTGAATCGCAGCACACCAGGCCTCCCTGTCCATCACAATCTCACGGAGTTCACTCAAACTCATGTCCATCGAGTCCGTGATGCCATCCAGCCATCTCATCCTCTGTCATCCCCTTCTCCTCCTGCCCCCAATCCCTCCCAGCGTCAGAGTCTTTTCCAGTGAGTCAACTCTTTGCATGAGGTGGCCAAAGTACTGGAGTTTCAGCTTTAGCATCATTCCTTCCAAAGAAATCCCAGGGCTGATCTCCTTCAGAATGGACTGGTTGGATCTCCTTGCGGTCCAAGGGACTCTCAAGAGTCTTCTCCAGCACCACAGTTCAAAAGCAATTCTTCAGCGCTCAGCCTTCTTCACAGTCCAACTCTCACATCCATTCATGACCACAGGAAAAACCATAGCCTTAACTAGCCGGACATTAGTGGGCAAAGTAATGTCTCTGTTTTTGAATATGCTATCTAGGTTGGTCATAACTTTTCCTCCAAGGAGTAATCGTCTTTTAATTTCACGGCTGCAGTCACCATCTGCAGTGATTTTGGAGCCCCCAAAATAAAGTCTGACACTGTTTCCACTGTTTCCCCATCTATTTCCCATGAAGTGATTGGACTGGATGCCATGATCTTCGTTTTCTGAATGTTGAACTTTGAGCCAACTTTTTCACTTTCCTCTTTCAGTTTCATCAGGAGGGTTTTTAGTTCCTCTTCACTTTCTGCCATAAGGGTGGTGTCATCTGCATATCTGAGGTTATTGATATTTCTCCCGGCAATCTTGATTCCAGCTTGTGCTTCTTCCAGTCCAGCGTTTCTCATGATGTACTCTGCATAGAAGTTAAATAAGCAGGGTGACAATATACAGCCTTGACGTACTCCTTTTCCTATTTGGAACCAGTCTGTTGTTCCATGTCCAGTTCTAACTGTTGCTTCCTGACCTGCATACAGATTTCTCAAGAGGCAGGTCAGGTGGTCTGGTATTCCCATCTCTTTCAGAATTTTCCACAGTTTATTGTGATCCACACAGTCACAGGCTTTGGCATAGTCAAGAAAGCAGAAATAGATGTTTCTCTCGAACTCTCTTGCTTTTTCAATGATCCAGAGGATGTTGGCAATTTGATCTCTGGTTCCTCTGTCTTTTCTAAAACCAGCTTGAACATCTGGAAGTTCATGGTTCACGTATTGCTGAAGCCTGGCTTGGAGAATTTTGAGCATTATTTTACTAGCATGTGAGATGAGTGCAATTGTGTGGTAGTTTGAGCATTTTTTGGCATTGCTTTTCTTTGGGATTGGAATGAAAACTGACCTTTTCCAGTCCTGTGGCCACTGCTGAGTTTTCCAAATTTGCTGGCATATTGAGTGCAGCACTTTCATAGCATCCTCTTTTAGGATTTGAAACAGCTCAACTGGAATTCCATCACCTCAACTAGCTTTGTTCATAGTGATGCTTTCTAAGGCCCACTTGACTTCACATTCCAAGATGTCTGCCTCTAGATGAGTGATCACATCATCATGATTATCTGGGTCATGAAGATCTCTTTTGTACAGTTCTTCTGTGTATTCTTGCCACCTCTTCTTAATATCTTCTGCTTCTGTTAGGTCCATACCATTTCTGTCCTTTATCGAGCCCATCTTTGCATGGAATGTTCCCTTGGTATCTCTAATTTTCTTGAAGAGATCTCTAGTTTTTCCCATTCTGTTGTTTTCCTCTATTTCTTTGCATTGATCACTGAAGAAGGCTTTCTTATCTCTTCTTGCTATTCTTTGGAACTCTGCATTCAGATGCCTATATCTTTCCTTTTCTCCTTTGCTTTTCGCCTCTCTTGTTTTCACAGCTATTTGTAAGCCCTCCTCAGACAGCCATTTGGCTTTTTTACATTTCTTTTCCATGGGGATGGTCTTGATCCCTGTCTCCTGTACAATGTCATGAACCCCATTTCATAGTTCATCAGGCAGTCTATTTATCAGATCTAGGCCCATAAATCTATTTCTCACTTCCAGTGTATAATCATAAGGGATTTGATTTAGGTCATACCTGAATGGTCTAGCGGTTTTCCCTACTTTCTTCAATTTGAGTCTGAATTTGGTAATAAGGAGTTCATGATCTGAGCCAGAGTCAGCTCTTTGTCTTGTTTTTGTTGACTATATAGAGCTTCTCCATCTTTGGCTGCAGAGAATATAATCAATCTGATTTCGGTGTTGACCATCTGGTGCTGTCCATGTGTAGAGTCAAAAATGAGATTAATAGTGAAAAACTGCAAATAACTTCAAAAATATACATTCATTCAACCAGTCAACAAATCTCTATTGAGCATCTACTTTACATTAACCTTGCCACCGTTCTTGTAACCATCCGCATCTTGTCATGCCCATATCCTAGAGAAACAGGAAATTTGTTATGTAAATCATGGTGCATTCAAAGAACTAGATTATTGTATGGTCCTATAAATCATGTGGTACAAGTATATTTAGAACTAAAATGATGCTCACAGTATAATAAATAAAATGTTCCCAAAGAAGATTATAGCATGGTGACCTTTATTCAATGAACATAGTATTATAAAGCTAACAATTAGGATTTCACTATATATAGGTGGGCACTGTTCTACGTACTTCACATAAATTATTTCATTTTATCCTGTTTACAATCCTGTGCAGAGTTTGGGGTTAATATCAGTATTAACCCCATTTTAAAGATAAAGGAATGGGGATTAAGGCAGAAACAGACTAATTAGCTTGCCTGTGGTCACACACCTTGTTAGTGAGGAGCTGGGGTTGTAACCCTGTTAGTCTGGCCCTGGGTATATGCACTTTCGTCACCATGCTCTGTTGACTCATATGTGCTTGGGCTCAGTTGTGTGGGTTCAAATCCAGGCTAAGCTACTTGTCAGTCACGTGACCTTGAGCAAGTTATTTAACCTCCCTAAACCTCAGCGTCTCCCGTTCTGAAATGGAGAAAGAGCTGCCCTCTCACAGTGTGAACACGTGGACGGTGTGGAACTCTTACATGGAGTGCTTAGCACAGTGCCTGGCACACAGTGAGGATCAGTAAAAACTCAATAAATGCTTTTCTTCACCATCTTCTTCAAATTCTGGAAGAATATATGTCCAAATATTAACAGTGGCAGCTTCTGAGAAGGATAACTACAGAACATTTTCCTTTTATTTAACAATATATTCTACTTTTTTCTAATGTATATGTACTGTGTGATTAACAAACTACTGGCTATAAAGTAAAATTTGTATTTCTTAATTGTAGCATGCTACAAGTATAATTTCTATAAAGAGAGGACCAACAATGTTAAACTTTTATCAAGTACATTTTATATATAAGGCATCACAGGGAATAAAAAATAAATAAACAAATAAATAAAAATGAATAAGACCCCGAGGGCACTCTGACTGAGCTTGCTGCAGAGTTGGCCAAAAAGAAAGTATAGAAGGAGAACTGTCCAGACAACAGGCAATTATTTTAAGAAAGACACATCCACAACACTACAAGCCCAGCAGAGGCTGGGAACCTGCCCAGGAAGCAAGAGAAGTCTCCATTGAAGGGAACAGCAGTCTGAGTCCCCAGGGCTCAGGAAACGTGTCCTCCAACGTCTCAGAGGAAAATAAATAAATAAATTATATGTATAGTATGATAGAAATGTCAGAAGCAATGAAATCATCTGCATAAATGGTTAAGCCATGTCAATTTTCTGTTCATCTGGGATGTCAGACTTAATCATATTTAACAACTCCATGTGCCCCTCCTCCCTGACAATCAACTCACTTCACATCAGGGTTACATATGAGCCTTTAGCTGAGGGCCTAAGAATGTATAGAGACTTTCCAAGAGGATAAGTGGGATTGGGAGTGGAGGGGACTTTTCTGGACAAACTGTCTGAAGATGGGAGCAATGACATGAAGCTATTAAAAAAAAGATTCAGTGGAAAAGAAGTCTGACTCACAGGACGAATCTATGCATGAGTGGGAAGGTGGGAAATGAAATAATAGGTCTTACTTAAATTCTCTGAAAAGCACTAGTGAGAGAAAGTAGGATTTGGAAAGAGAGGAGAGTGTGTGTTGAATTTTGCACCAATGAGCTGATAGAACACAGATTATCTATTTCATTTTCATGCCCTTACCATGCCCTAAGAGACAGGATTAATTAGAAACTCATCTGATCAGAAACAGCTGGAGTGTCTGAGCTAAGTCTAAGGATAAAGATTGATTACCTGTGGAGTTATCAATTTTGGATGTTATCTAGATGCTGCTGCTTATATACCATTGTGCTTCCAATTCTTGAAGAGAAAATATTTTTTTAAATAAAACTTTCATATTTTAACAAATTAAACATAAAACTCCAAAGCTGTCAACTGAGAAAAGAATCTCAACAAAAAGGGACAAGACTTGGAACAGCATTAAAGACCTGATAACAAATCACTGAGACAAATGGGAGCACTGCCAAAAATAAAATTCATAGAATCATAAGCAGGTAATTTACGGACACACACAAAGTACAAATGGGGAATAGGCATGAAAAGATTGCTACTCTCCTCAGGAATAGAGCAATGCAAATTAAAGCAACCATGAAGTGTCATTGCTTTCTGTCAAACTAAAAAATACTTTGCAAATTAAAACAGCCAATCATGGTGTTGAGAAACACTACAGAACAATTTGATAATATGTATCAAAAATATAAACGCACTTTAAACAAACAGGTGGTTGCCAGGGGGAAGGGAGGGGAGGGGAGAAAAGAAAGGTGAGGGAGATTAGGAAGTACAAATTTCCAGTCATAAAATATGAATGAGTTAAGGGTATGTACAGTGTGGGGAATATAGTATCTTTCAATGGCGACGCATCGTAACTAGAATTATCACAGTGACCATTTTGAAATTTGATCATTAGAAATATCACATCACTATATTACATAACAGGAACTAACACAATGTTGCAGGTCAACTGTATTTCAAAAACAAACTATAGAAGGCTTCCCCGGTGGTTCAGTGGTAAAGAATCTGCCTGCCAATGCAGGAGACATGGGTTTGCTCCCTGACCCAGGAAAATGCCATGTGCTTCAGAGCAGCTAAGCTCATGTACCACAACTATTGAGCCTGTGCCCTAGACCCCAGGAACTGCAACTACTGAAGCCCCCGTGCCCTAGATCCCCTGCTCCGCAACAAGAGAAATCATCGGATGAGAAGCCCGCGCACCACAACTAGAGAGTAGACCCCTACTCACCACAACTAGAGAAAAGCCTGTGCAGTAATCAAGACTCTGCACAGGCCAAACAAATAATAAAATTATTTTTAGATCAGATTTGTGGTTACCAGAAACTGAGGGCTTGAGAGAGGGAAAATTGGATGAAGGCAATCAAAAGGCACAAAATTTTAGTTATAAGATAAATCAGTGCTAGGAGTGTAATGTATAAATGATAAACATAATTAACACTGCATATGTTGTATATGAAAATTAAGGGCAAATTCTAAGGGTTCTCATCATAAGAAACATTTTTTCCAATTTCTTTAATTTTATATCTATATGAGATGACAAATTATCACTGAATTTCACTGTGATAATAATTTCATGAAGTATACAAGTCAAATCATTATGCTGTGCACCTTAAACATACAATGCTGTATGTCAACCGTATCTCAATAAAACTGAAAGGGAAAAAAGAGAGAAAATATACATGCATATACTTTCCCCCAACATATGCACTTCTAGAAGTGTATTATAAAGAAATAGAATATACACCAAAATTTATGACAGAAATATTCACTATAAAATTATTCAAATAAAGAAAACAATCTAAAGGGCTCACAATCAATAATTAGTTAAATAAACTATATTATTTTTAATTTTTCATTTTAAAATAATTTTAGACTTACTAAAAGGTGTGCTGTGATTCATGGGGTCACAAAGACTCAGACACAACTGAGCAACTGAACTGAACTGAACTGTACTGAACTGTAAAGGTGTTTGGCAGTGCAAAGAGATCTTTATAATAACTTTGGAACAAATTCAAACTGAATTCATAAAACCTAGAAAGGCATTTTGGTGGGTGCTTTCTAAGTAGCTAGGGGGATTTGTCGACCAATTCTGAAAGTCTTTTGTGGGGAGAATGTGGACTAGGTACACTTCTGTGCAGTCTGAGAAACTCAAAAGTCATGTTGACTTTGACCAGGCTAATGTAGAACTGTAAGCTCCCATATTGCTGATAGCTTGATTACAGATTGCAATACTAATTCTCCATTCCCTATGGATGGTACTACCTGTAGAGGAAAGTTAGAGAAACATAAAAGATCAAAATAACATTCAGATAGGAAGAAATTTTGAAAAGTACAAACCAGTGACAGTCAAGTCTCAGGAAAATGCTATAACTGATTGCTAATCAGAATTTAGAAAATTTTAGTAAAGTAAACAGCTGCATCATGAGAGAATGAAGGCACCCAAAAATGAATCCAGTCAGATTGCTCCCTTTGACTCTTGTCAAGGGGTCCCAAGATTCACAGAACATGAAAACATCCAGACTAAGCCTAGATCTCATTCAAGTACTTTGTGTCTTTTTTGATGTATAACCAGTAGCTGTTCTGTCTAATGACTTATTAAAGCATGTATCGTCATTCATTCAATGTATTTATATAGATGCAGATGTCTTTTTATTCCTTCCATAATGCCTGCACAGAGTGGACATTTGGTCTTTGCTGAGTTGATAAATAAATGATGCTATATTTTAATTTTCTTTGGAGATTCTGGTAAACTTTTCAGGTTAGCTTTTAGAGAAATAGTCCTAAAGATAAGTGTGAACAAATCATCTGATTTCCCTTAGTAGAGGAGAAACAAATAGATTTTTCCTCTCAAGGTCCCAGATGAGAGCAAACGATATTTCACTGGGTCAGGCAAGGGGGGGAATCCATCTGTTGGTGTTTATAAAACAAACACTTGAGATTCCATTAGATTATCAGTTCTCAGTGACTATCCCTGGCACTCGTCTTCCCAGTCTCCAGACATGAGCTGTGTTGACCTACCTCAGTTTCCCCAATGTCCCTGGAAGCCAATTTCCCAGGATAATAAAATTTAGCATGATTTGAATGACATAGAAAAAGTAAGGAAGCTGGCAAGTGAGAAAGGAGGCACACGTTATGATCAGCTTGGGTCTCACGAAGCCCCTAAGAAATGTCCTGCCCTTACATAGACAACCAGTTGAGTGAGTTTTTCCTCATTTGCAGATGCTTTTCTGGATTGAAATTAAGGATATGTTCACATTCTAAAATGATACCAACTCTGTACTAGACGCCAAAAGTCTGATTTTTCAACTGCCTTCCTGGTGCTTAAAAAAATTTTGAGGAGTTGACCTTTAAAAAACAAAAGAAAGAAAGAGTTCAGGTTTTTAAATTAAAGGAAACAGCTAATCTTCCCAGATGTTTAAGTTAGAACATAAATTACAGGTAACTCCCACCATAAACACAGCTGCTCTATCTTGCCTCGTGACATTAAAGACAAACATGCTTCTGTCAGGATCTCAGGGAGAGCAGCAGAGATCTCCCATTGTGGGGAGCAAATGGAAACAGTCCTGTTGGCATCCCCGAAATGCAGGGTGTTTAAACATACACCTCCCTCCCATCCACTCTCTCTGGCTTAGAGATAAGTAGGGACATTTCCTTAAAAGAGTTTCAACATGAAAGGCAAAGCTTTCCCGCTGGAATGGGAGCCTGCGTGTCAATGACAAACACATGCGCTGAATGTCAACAACACAACAGTTTGAAACGTTACAGAAAGAGCCGCAAATGACTCTGTTCACTGTAGGCCTGACTGGCCGTGCTGTTGAGACACAATTATAAGGGGCCCACAGGCACAGCTCCAGAGGAGAGGAGACGCTAGGCTGAGCTAGGATAAAGAGGTAACAGACAAAGTAACTCATCTTTTAATAATTATCCACTCTCTCTGGCTTGGAGATAAGTAGGGACATTTCCTTAAAAGAGTTTCAACATGAAAGGCAAAGCTTTCCCGCTGGAATGGGAGCCTGCGTGTCAATGACAAACACATGCGCTGAATGTCAACAACACAACAGTTTGAAACGTTACAGAAAGAGCCGCAAATGACTCTGTTCACTGTAGGCCTGACTGGCCGTGCTGTTGAGACACAATTATAAGGGGCCCACAGGCACAGCTCCAGAGGAGAGGAGACGCTAGGCTGAGCTAGGATAAAGAGGTAACAGACAAAGTAACTCATCTTTTAATAATTCAGATAATCTCAGCATCACTGAGATGGCCCCCAAGCATCTAAGGGCAATTAAAATAAAGAGAAAATATTTTGTATTTATTTTTTTAATAAAACACTAGCTTTGATATCTTCTAGGCAAAAGGCAGATACAGAAGGAGAGAAGGGGAATAAGGGAAAGAGAAAAAGAGAGAGGTAAAGAAGAGTAGGTCATCATCCTATCAAACCGTGGGAACAGTTCAGTTCAGTTCAGTTCAGGCACTCAGTCAAGTCCGACTCTTTGCGACCCCATGAACCGCAACACGCCAGGCCATCATCAACTCCCGGAGTTCACCCAAACCCATTA
>SJYC01149402.1:0-12305 GCA_006408675.1 Madoqua kirkii | reverse complement strand
TTGTCACCCTGCTTATTTAACTTCTATGCAGAGTACATCATGCAAAATGCCAGGCTGGATAAAGCACAAGCTGGAATCAAGACTGCCAGGAGAAATACCAATAACCTCAGATATGCAGATGACACCGTCCTTACAACAGGAAGTGAAGAAGAACTAAAGAGCTTCTTGATAAAAGTAAAAGAGGAGAGTGAAAAAGTTGGCTTAAAGCTCAACATTCAGAAAACGAAGATCATGGCATCTGGTCCCATTACTTCATGAGAAATAGATGGGGAAACAGTGAAAACAGTGTCAGACTTTAGTTTTATGGGCTCCTAAATCACTGCAGATGGTGATTGCAGCCATGAAATTAAAAGCTGCTTACTCTTTGGAAGGAAAGTTATGACCAACCTAGATAGCATATTCAAAAGCAGAGACATTACTCTGCCAACTAAGGTCCGTCTAGTCAAGGCTATGGTTTTTCCAGTGGTCATGTATGGATGTGAGAGTTGGACTGTGAAGAAAGCTGAGCGCCAAAGAATTGATGCTTTTGAACTGTGGTGTTGGAGAAGACTCTTGAGAATCCCTTGGACTGCAAGGAGATCCAACCAGTCCATTCTAAAGGAGATTGGCCCTGGGTGTTCTTTGGAAAGAATGATGCTAAAGCTGAAACTCCAGTACTTTGGCCACCTCATGCAAAGAGTTGACTCATTGGAAAAGACTCTGATGCTGGGAGGGATTGGGGGCAGGAGGAGAAGGGGACAACAGAGGATGAGATGGCTGGATGTAATCACTAACTCAATGGATGTGAGTCTGAGTGAACTCCAGGAGATGGTGATGGACAGGGAGGCCTGGCATGCTGCAGTTCATGGGGTCACTGAGAGTCGGACATGACTGAGCGACTAAACTGAACTGAACTGAACCCTAACAAAAGGGAAGAATCCAACTAAACCCACATGTTTTCTTTTACTCATAGTCTGGTGGGATGACATCTACGGGGTCGCACAGAGTCAGACATGACTGAAGTGATGCAGTAGCAGCAGCAGCTGAACAGTTATTCTGTCCCAGATATCATATTAAAAGCTTTATAAGCATCATCTCATTTAAGTCTCCTAATTCTATGAGGTTGATCTCTCACTTTCCAGATGAAGAAGATTAGATCAGCAAATGTAAATAGTTTGTCCTTGGAAGAGTCAATTTGTCCCAAACACCCATTATCCTCTTCTTGTTTTAGAAATAAACATCCAAATTTAGCCAGGCACACAGTCACCTGAGTAATAACATTTCCCAACTCCTTTGCATGGTCACTGTCTTTGCTTGGATTGCTTTCGAAAAATACCATTGACTGATTGGTTTAAACCTCAGAAATTTCTTTCTAATGGTTCTGGAAACTAAGAAGTCCAAGATCAAGGTGCTCTCTGACTCTGTTCCTGCCGAGAGCCCTCTTCCTGGCTTGTAGACTGCTGAACTATATCCTCACAGAAAAAGAGAAAAAGCAAGCTCTCTGGTCTCTTCTTTTTTAAGGGTGCTAATTCCATCATGAGAATCCAGTCTTCATGACCTCATCAAAACTTAATTAATTCCCAAAGAAATTAACGTGATTAATTAATGAGAATTAACCTAACTAACTGCCATTGGGAGTTATGGCTTAACATAGGAATTTTGGATGGATATAAACATAGCATAACAGCCATACCATTAAATCTTGGACAACAGGCTCTGAGTGAAAGTGACATGTGTAATTTCTAGGTCATTCCCTTAAAAGGGACACCTCCCACACACACTTCTTTTCTTCCCACTAGCTGGGATACAGATTTGACCTTGGGAGCTGAAGCAATCCTCTTTCCCCACAAAACAGAAGCTGTGTGCTGACGATGGTAGGACAAGAGCCAGATACTATGAAGCTGTCACATCGACTCTAAAGCGTGGACTCTGTTATGCGAGAGAGCTAGAGGCTCCTCTCCTAGTGAAGCCACTGTACTTTGTCCTCCACTACCACAGCAGTACCTATGTCGTAAGTAATTCATTACCCAGGTTACTGTCTCAGTAAATAACAGTTTGTTATCTGAACCCAAACCTGAGAATTTAAAGCTCATTTTCTTACAGACCATATGGTAGTGCCTGCAAAAAACAAAAGGGGAGAGTGTACCAGAAGGAGTTCAAACTTGCACCTGGAGAAGGTTCTAAATGCAATCTAAGTTTAGCTCTTTGAGGCCTGCAACAAGCCTGTACTCCCACACACTGAAAGCTCAGGCCTCTGAATCTTGAAAGAAAACACCAATAAACAGCTGGGAGGATGGAAGGCTTTCCACCAACCTTGACTATGCAAGCGCTAGTTTTGACCACTGCAGATAAGATAGCTTTGACAGCTGGACTGAGGTTTGCTATAGAAAGCAATCATCACAAACAATCCATAGAGATAACACAGTGTCAGTGACACTTCCCAGATGAAGTTGCATGTGGTAGAATGAAGGTAATTTGGTTGTGGCCTCTGCTTACCCCACTCAACAAAAGTGTTTCTAACAGCCAATCCCAGTAGCAGCCTGGAACTTTAAACTGAAGAGCTGTCCATCCAAACCATGTGCTTTGCAAGAATCAGGGCTGCCCTGCCTCAAGGACATAACTGACCAAGCCACCTTCCTCCTCAGCAGGAAGCCTTGCTTTTCATCACATAGCTGATTTTGGGACAGTCATCGGATTTAGCCAAAACAAACAAAAACTGAATCATTTGCTTTTAGACGTGAAAGATTCTCAAATCCAGCAACTAGCAAATCTTCCCATGTTTTGATACCAATGTCTCTTCCTGCACCGACCCCCCCTCCCCACCATCTTGTAACCTAGAAACTCTGTGAGGAAGCACGTACATGCAAATATGGGCGTTATGAAGAAATGGTATACATTTCTTTAGTTTCTGTGAACCTGAAGGAATCACTCAAACTAGTTATTCCCCAAATGTCAGGACTTGAGACCACTCCTCAGAGCCAAGCAACAAGGCTTCCAAACTAAGTCAGCCCAGCTGCTCGTCCTTGTGGAAGAACATGCTGAGGACACTTTCCCGCCTGCCTGCGGGCAGCAGCAGAAATCCAACACCCCGAGAAAGTCCCAATTCCCTGTAAACAAAGAAAGGAAGAACTGTTTATTGCAGCCACTGAAGTCTTTTAATATCAGGCTCCAAGTATGTCAAGCACACCAAACAAATTTAGCTTCACCACCTGTTCCGGAAAAGAAATATTCATGCCAAAATCCCCCCAAAAGCGCATAGATATTCTCAGTGTGGATTAGCTGGGAGTCTTTTCAAATATGTTCTATATTAGAGTTTGTAAACTGGGCACTTGACGTACACCACATGGCTGCTGTGTAAGACACATGAAGTTTTTGTTCTGAGCCTCAAAAAAAATCACACTCCTTTGCTCCACAGTTTTTAGACATTTGACAAAATGCTAAGAAATACTAAGAAAGCAACATACCCTGGGTGCGACTCTTAGTTGGGATCACAGCGGGGAAAGGGGAGGGCTACATTCTTACTGGAGGGAAAAGAGACAAACTCGAAAAATTCCATCAGTCAAGAGATGTGCTGGGAGTGTGGTTAATTGTCCAAAGCGTGGGCTAGATGGTAACTGATAAAACAGATGTGTATGTAAGTGCCAAGAGGTATAAAATGTCACACAGTGGGCAATTAATAGGAAAAGTAATGCCTTCAATAAACCATTAATATAAGTGTCCAATTGGGAAAGTACATTTGCAACCAATAATGGTTTAATTTCCAAAATGTGTAAACAGTTCATACAACTCAATAACAAAAAGAATCAAACAACCTTATCAAAAACATGGGCAAAGACATAAATAGAATCTCTCCAAAGAAGAGATACAGATGGCCAGTAGGCACATGAGAAGATGTCCCACATCACTAGTTATCAGAAAGATACAAAATGAAAGTACAATGAATGGCTGCCACCAAAAAGTCTATAGATAATAAATGCCAGAGAGAGTATGGAGAAAAGGGAATCCTCCTATACTGTTGGTGGGAATGTTAATTGGTACAGCTACTATGAAGAGCAGTATGGAAGTCTCTTAAACTTAAAATAGAATTACCATATGGTCCAACAATCTTACTCATGGGAATATCAGGAAAAACTCTAATTTGAAAAGATACATGCCCCCACAATGTTCTAGCAACACAAGTTAAAATAGCCAAGACATGGTAGCAACCTAAGGGTCCAAAACAGATGAATGGATAAAAAAAACATGTGGTACATGTATTCAATGAAGTATTACTCAGCCATAAAAAAGAATGAAATAATGCCACTTGCAGCAACATGGATGGATGGACCTGGAGATTATCACACTATAAGTCAGACAGAGAAAGCAAATATCATATGTTACTTACCTGTGGAATCCAAAATATGACACAAATGAACTTATTTAAAAACAGAAGCAGACTCATCTACATAAAAGACAAATTTATGGCTTCCCTCATGGCTCAGTTGGTAAAGAATTCACCTGCAATGCAGGAGACCCCAGTTTGATTCCTGAGTTGGGAAGATCTCATGGAGAAGGAAAAGGCTACCCACTCCAGTGTTCTGGCCTGGACAGTTCCATGGACTGTATAGTACATGAGGTCACAAAGAGTCAGACACGACTGAGCAACTTTCACTTTCATGGTTACCAAAGGGAAAGAGGGGCAGTGGAGAGGGGGTAGAAATTAGTAGCTTGGGATTAACAGATACACACACACATACACACACACACACACACACACACACACACATATAAAATAAACAATAAGGCCCTACTGTATAGCACAGAGAACTGCATTCAATATCTTAAACTCTAATGGAAAAGAATATAAAAAGAATATATATAAGTGTATATGTGTGTCTTTAACTGAATCACTTGGTTATACACCAGAAATGAACACAACATTGTAAAGCAGCTATCCTTCAATTTTAAAAACAAACATAAATAAATGAAGTAAAAAAATAAAAGGCCCCAAGAAAAAAGCTAGGGTAAACACCAAAATACAGTTCCACTCAACATTTGCTTCCAAGCAGCTTCTAGTCTACAGGTTCTGATAAAGTGAGATAATGTCTGTAGAGTGTTTAGAAAAATGCCAGGCACCTGCTGAAACTTTCAACACACTTGTTTTAAACTGATGTATAGCTGGGGCTTCTAAGGTGACTCAAAGGTAAAGAATCTGCCTGCCAACGTGGGAGACACCAGTTCTATCCCTGGGTCAAGAAGATTTATTTGCAGGGCAGCAATGGAGAAACAGACATAGAGAACAGACTTATGGACATGGGGAGAGGGGAGGAGAGGGTGAGATGTTTAGAGAGGGTAACATGGCAACTTACATTACCATATGTAAAATAGATGGCCATCAGGAATTTGCTGTATGGCTCAGGAAACTCAAACAGGGGCTCTGTTTCAACCTAGAGGGGTGAGATGGGGAGGGAAATGGGAGGGAGGTTCAAGAGGGAGGAGATATATGTACACCTATGGCAGAGACATTACTTTGCCGACTAAGGTCCATCTAGTCAAGGCTATGGTTTTTCCAGTGGTCATATATGGATGTGAGAATTGGACTGTGAAGAAGGCTGAGTGCTGAAGAATTGATGCTTTTGAACTGTGGTGTTGGAGAAGACTCTTGAGAGTCTCTTGGACTGCAAGGAGATCCAACCAGTGCATTCTGAAGGAGATCAGCCCTGGGATTTCTTTGGAAGGAATGATGCTCAAACTGAAACTCCAGTACTTTAGCCCCCTAAGCGAAGAGTTGACTCATTGGAAAAGACTCTGATGCTGGGAGGAATTGGGGGCAGGAGGAGAAGGGGATGACAGAGGATGAGATGGCTGGATGGCATCACGGACTTGATGGGCTTGAGTCTGAGTGAACTCCGAGAGATGGTGACGGACAGGGAGGCCTGGCGTGCTGCGATTCATGGGGTCACAGAGTCGGACACGACTGAGTGACTGAACTGAACTGAACTGGTGTTTGGACTGTGAAGAAGGCTGAGTGCTGAAGAATTGATGCTTTTGAACTGTGGTGTTGGAGAAGACTCTTGAGAGTCTCTTGGACTGCAAGGAGATCCAACCAGTGCATTCTGAAGGAGATCAGCCCTGGGATTTCTTTGGAAGGAATGATGCTCAAACTGAAACTCCAGTACTTTAGCCCCCTAAGCGAAGAGTTGACTCATTGGAAAAGACTCTGATGCTGGGAGGAATTGGGGGCAGGAGGAGAAGGGGATGACAGAGGATGAGATGGCTGGATGGCATCACGGACTTGATGGGCTTGAGTCTGAGTGAACTCCGAGAGATGGTGACGGACAGGGAGGCCTGGCGTGCTGCGATTCATGGGGTCACAGAGTCGGACACGACTGAGTGACTGAACTGAACTGAACTGGTGGCTGATTCATACTGAGATTTGACAGAAAACAACAAAATTCTGTAAAGCAATTATCCTTCAATTAAAAAGTAAATAAATTTAAAAGAAGATCCCTTGGAGAAGGAAATAGCAGCTCACTGCAGTATTCTTACCTGGGAAATCCCACAAACAGAGGATCCTGGCAGGGACATGGGACAAAAGAGTCAAAACCAACTTAGCAATTCAAGAACAACAAATAGTTGATTTATAACATTGTACTAGTTTCAGATTGTTAATTTATTTGTTGTTTAGAGTAAACTGTGCTCCTGTGCACTTGTTCCAACCATGAACCTGCTGAACTCCTGTCCTTCCTTTAAAACCCAATTCAAAACTCCTCTTGGAATCCCTCCTGGACCACCATTCCCCCCCATCAGGCAGTGTCAGGAGCCACCCTGCTGATGACCCCACTGCGTGGTTTTACACACACACAGCTCCTCCCATGGATTTAGGGATAATTTAAAGGTAAGGCACTTGGAATCTTCAACTGAGCATCTAACATCTAATGTGAAGCTTGCCTGATGAATGAGTGAGCTGAAAGTGCTAGGAGGAAAGAAGGCTTGTGGAAGCACCTAAATGAGCCCCAACCTCATCAGCCTATGGACACACCCGAGGTCTCATCAGCACCAACATAGTCATCCTTTGGTATCAATAGGGGAAATGGATCCAGGACCCCCTCACATACCAAACTCTGCAGGATGCTCAAGTCCTTTATATAAAATGGCACAGTCTTTGCATATAAACTACACACCTCCTCCGCATACCCCAAATCATCTCTAGATTACTTAGAATATCTCCTACAAGGGGAATAAATAGTTGCTGGCATCTGGTAAGCTCAAGTTTTGCTTTTGGAACCTTTCTAGAGCTTTTTTCCCCCCTTAATATTTTCCATCCCCAGTTGCCTGAATTCCAGGATGCTGAACCTGCATATATATGGAGGGCAAGAGGGCCAGCAGTACCACAGTGTGGAGGGTAAAATGCCTAGCCACATCGCTCAAACGGAATCTAGTCCTTTGCAAAGTTCCTTGCAATTCTTTCTGCAGTTCCCCAGACAGCATCTCCCGTGTACTCGCGAGTCAGCTCCGGCTAGCATTACTCTTCCACCTAGGTCATTTGGAGCCCACACCTCCCTACGTGACAACGCAGTTATACTGAGGGACTGGAAACAGCCCCTCCGGCTCCTCGCCAGCCCCTGCAGGGCTGCCCCAGCTCTCAGTCTGTCTACATGGAAACAGCGGATCTCTGGAGCCCTGAGAAGGGAAGGCAGGCTCCCTTTCCACCACGTGGTCAGGGATTGGGGCTGAGGAGGGCACAGGCTGAAGGAGCAGGTGAGCGGGGCTTCTCAGATCACACACACAGCAGCCATTTCTCTGCTTTCTCCCTGTGTGCCCATGGGAAGTCAGAGTAGTAGAGCTGGAGAGGGTTTAAAAGGAAGGATAGGAGTTTCGCAGGTTCGTGGTTGGAACGAGAACAAAAGAGCATAGTTTTTGTCTCAACAACAAGCAGCCCTGAATCCCTAAGCCGCTTGCCCAGTCTAAATTGGGACATCAGTCCTCTTGGTCCTCTCTGAGTGACCCTCCCTCCAGGGTCACAGTGCCCTGGAGACATAGTGCCCACAGCCTACCAGCTGTCCAACGACTAGCCTGTGAAAGTGTTGAGACTGAACACAGATCAAAAAAGTCTTTATTTGTCCCCAGACACATTTTCAACCCTGCAAAAATTAAAATGAATATTCCACTAAAATGTTTACTACATATAACATTACACCAATTCAAATACTATTTCCATATAAAGACATTTATCATAGAATATAGGTGAGTTTTCACTTATTAAAATGATATGTGGTGGGTTCTCCAAAAATAAGAGCTCTGACACACTATGTAAACATAGATAACTAATAAGAACTATTGTGTAGTACAGGAGGCTTCCCTAGTGGCTCAGATGGTAAAGAATCCACCTGCAATGTGGGAAACCAGAGTTTGATGCCTGGGTCAGGAAGATCCCTGGAGAAGGAAATGGCAACCCACTCCAGTATTCTTGCCTGGAGAAGCCCATGGACAGAGGAGCCTGGCGGGCTACAGTTCATGGGGTTACAAAAGAATCAGAAAAAACTGAGCAACTAAGCATGCACACACACACCCACACTATAGGGAGCAGTATTTAGTACTCTGCAATGACCTATACGGGAAAGGAATCTTTAAAGAGAGTGGATGCGTGTATATGTATAGCTGATCCACTTTGCTGTACACCTGAAACTAATACAACACTGTCAATCAACCATACTCCAATCATTTTTTTTAAAGTAAGAGCTCCAAGAGCCTCTGAAGGTCAAATCTATCTATCTGAAGGTCCAAATGGGCATCCTTTCCTACTGTCTGGTTCCTCTGACCATCTCCTTCCTCCTCAGTCAGCCAGGCTTGTCTAAAACAACTGAAATTCAATTGTAGGTATACTCCAATCCTTTTCCATAGGAGAAAAAAATTGTTACAGAAATACCTGAATATATACAGAAGAATGCAGCTAGCAGAAGAGGCTTTCTCACTTGGATAAGTAACCGAAGATGACCTTTGATGGCACCAGCAGCTTTACTGAGACTTTATCAACTACAGGGAATCAGCTTCACATGCCTGCTCTTCCTAAAGAAAAAAAATAAGTTTTTTACAGTGGTTTGCTTTCCAGGTGGGCTGGCAATTTAGCAGACACAGCCAGGCAAAAATCCTACATCGTGAACAGCATTTTTATTTTAATCCATGTATATGAAACAGATTAAAGTTCTTAAATTTTTTTCCCCTTCACATCACGGAAAAAGTGAAAAAAAATTTCTCCCTCTTTCTGCTGAGAAAGAACTGTAAGCATGTAGAAGCAAAGGAAGAACACTGTAACCAGGGAAACGGATTCAGAGTTAAACAATTTCATCCTTCTTTGTTCTTCCTGTACAGTCATACCTGAGCAACTACTTCCCAGTGAGCCAAAATCCAGTCTCTTCTGCCTAGAACTCACCAGAGCCTCCTTTCCATCCGACCTCAACTGCGAGTCTTCCCCAAGAAATTCCTCTCTACCAGGGTCTCATCTCCTTGTTTTCTCCACCTTCACTCAACTCATCCCCACCCCTTCTCACCTGCTAAGCCTAACACTCCTGCAGGAGCACAGGTGAAGGGCCAGCCCACTCACACAGGCCTTCAGTCTCACTAAACACCCTAACAATCTTCCCTTCTCCAAAATCCCAAACAGAGCTTTACCCTACAGTTGCATCCATGCATAAATGTATGCTCTGTCTTATCTAAAAATTATTTCTATTTATGTGGCATTTCACTAATAAAATCCCCAACTTCCCCGAAGGACAGGCTTGTGACTCATGGATGCTTCTCTCCAGCACTTAGTAAACATTCAGTGCCTGTTGTCTTAATTTGCTTTGAAATGTTAGATCTAACATGGGAAATGTCATCTTGGCTCTTTATATGCTCACCAAATGGAATTTCATAACTTCATATGGAGAGATTTAGGTGTGTGAGGTTCTGACAGAACAGTATAGTGGCGTCTTTTCATCAGGGTCAATTTGCCACACTTGCTTTAAAATAAACTACCACTGCCACTTTAACCAGTTCATTTACTGGAACCACAGACAACCATACCAATGTGCGGGCTCATCTACAGGCACATCTTTGCATTTTCCAATGAGCAAACCTTGTTTTCCTTTTTGTTCTCCATGTCAATATTGATGAATAAACTCCCAGCTTTCAATTCAATGTACTCCAAAAGAAAAAAGAGAGACAGAGAGAAGAGCATTTTAAAATTTATCACTAGTTTAAAAAGGTAACACAGTAGGGAAAAAATGTATCATTTTACCGATTTTAACATACCTTAGGAATGTTACATACCATAGGAATCAATGTGTGTCAGTCGCTCAATCGTGTCCCACTCTCTGCGACCTCATGGACTGCAGCCCACCAGGCCCTTCCGTCCAAAGAATTCTCAGGCAAGAACAGTGGAGTGGGTTGCCATTTCTTTCTTCGTTGTAGGAATCAACAGTCTCATGAGCACTTGCCAGGTTGAGACAGTAAGGATCAGGCTGTCACAGAAGATCATGAAATTGCTGTGGGGGAACTCAAAAAGGAATTTGTTGTTTCAGAATGTGCAGGAGAAGGGGAGGAGAGAAAGAAAGGGAGAGAGCCGAACCAAGAGAATAACTTACGATGAAGTTCTTTTTCCCCTTTTCCATAAGGAGTAAACCAAAAGATGACCCCAAACTGAGGAACCCAGGCTTCCCTGGTAAAGAATCCTCCTGCTAATGCAGGAGACGTGGGTTTGATCCCTGGTCCGGGAAGATCCCACATGCCACGGAGCAACTAAGCCCGTGCACCACGACCACCGAGCCTGCGCCTAGCACCTGGAGCCGCAGCTCCCGAAGCCCCCGTGCCCTAGAGTCGGTGCTCTGCAATGAGAGAAGCCCAGGCACCACAACCAGAGAGCAGCCCCCGCTTGCCACACCAGAAGCCCCCACAGCAACGGAGACCCAGACAGCCAAACAGAAAAGGTGAAAAAAAAAGGAGGCACTCAAAGGATTTTGGAGGATTTATTATAGACTTTTACTGTGTTTACTATATGAATATGATCCCAAGTCCACGTCACCCAAATCTTCTACCAAACTATTCAATTAATTCTCTGCAGAACTCGAGCTTTAGAAAACTCAATCTCTACACAACTCAACCTTTTCTCAATTCGCTCTCTACCCAAATCAAACTCGACTCAGATCAAAGTTTTCCCAACTCTGTCTCCACTCAGTTAAAACTCTTCTCAATTCAATGCTCGAATCAGCTCAAACTCAGTCTCATTCAATCTCTATTCAAGTAACTCTCTTCAACTGAGTTCACTAAAATAAATTCTGCTTACAGGTGCTTTGTATGAGAGCAGTTTGGGGAATTCGAAGAGATAAGCATTTCACATCTAGACGATAGCAGCATAGGTTAAAGAAAAACACGAATGCACTTGTCAGAGAAGGTCATCAGAACGTGAGTTCCTTGTGAATTTGCCGGATAGATTTCTACAGGCAATGGTTTTGAAGTATTCAAGTAACCTTGTTAGACAGTAAAGGACAAAGGGCTCTCAGTTGAGATGAGATTTACACATATTTCTTAAGTCTTTGAATATGCCTGTGTGGACCACATGGAAGAAGGGGAAATCCTTAAAGCCAAGGATAATAGTATAGAAGATTAAAAAAATTAAGATTGACTACTAATTCTAATCAAAATTAGAACTGAGATTCACTAAACAATTAATGGAAGTTCCGGACTGAGAGAACAGAGAACGAAAGGGAAAGAAATACTAAAGAAATAAAATTGAAGAATTTTCCAAAACTGAAGGACCGGGATCTTCATGCTAAAAAAAAAAAAAAAAACAAAAAACCTCACACCTACACATAAAATAAATTATTAAAAGCCCACATAAAAACACATTGCCATGAAATTTTAGAATACCAAAAATAAAATTCTAAGGGATTACACAGATTTCACAACAACAATAATCAATAATAATTCATTTACGAAGAAAATGGGATTGGAATAGCATCTGATTTCTAAACAGATTATCAAAACTGGGTTATCTTGCTAAGAGCATAGATTTTCTCACCAAAGGAAAAAACAAGTAAATAGATGACATGATACATGTGTTAATTAACTCAATAGGGAGAAGTCCAGTCACAATATATATGTATATCAAATCATCACTTCATGCACTTTAAGTATCTTACAGTTTTATTTGTTGGTTATGCCTCAATTACACTGGGCTTCCCCTGTGGATTAGTGGTAAAAATCCACCTGCAGGAGATGTGGGTTTGATTCCTGTGTCAGAAAGATCCCCTGGAGGAGGAAATGGCAACCCACTCCAGTATTCTTGCCTGGAGAATCTCATGGACATT
>SJYC01149401.1:0-23525 GCA_006408675.1 Madoqua kirkii | reverse complement strand
ACTGAACTGAACTGAACTGTGTATTGGAAGGCATTTGTAAGTTAACTTAATCTATGTCCTACAAACAGATTACTTTGATACAATGATTAATGCTAAAGTCAAACAGAGTTGGACCAGCAGAGAAAGGACAGCCAGAAAAAAAGAAACAGACATGGCAGAAAAGAGACCACTCTCTCAACACATCTGGTCCAGCATTTTTGTTTATGCCTCTGTGACAAGGAAATTGGAAAGGAGTAAAACCATATACTGTTTTTTGAGTTTTGCGCATTAGGCTCTGATGGTCCCTTCCACAGAGTAGGTACACTCATTCTCAACAAACACGCTCCTCACCCTGGGCAAGTCCTGAGGTGAAGGGCCAGAGTGTGTCAGAGATAGGACTCTGCACTGGCTAGACCCAAGTTGCAAGTTCAAGGAAAGAGTTCTTCTGAGCAAAGGTTAATATGAACTGACTCTGTTTAACCATTCACACACACACACACACACACACACACACACACACACACACACACACACGCCACAGCATGCTCTTGGGAGGAAATTTAATAAACTATTGTCTTTCAGCTTCCCTTACTCAGCAGCAGCTCTTTCTCTCTACCCCCCTTTTCTTTTTGGTCGACGCACCACTTTTTAATTGGGCATCCTCTTTCATCTTGAACAATGAAGTGTAAATTGCCTTGCTCGAGCTGAGCAAAAGGCACAGAATGCTCTAGTCCATAGCATGACTTGGAACAACAAATTATAATGATGTCCAAACTGACTACACAAGCAATTAACCACACCAGAGAATTGTTCTCATGGAAAAGGAGCTTGTTGCATTGGAAACTTCTGAATGTTTGGGTTGCATATGTTACTGCTATCTAGCTACATATTTTCTTCCTGTTTTTAAATTTTCACAAATACATTTTCATTGTTGAAACAACCCTGCCAACTTTGAGGGTCTGCCCTCTCATAGTCCATAAAATAAATTCTGACTTTGAAAATGACACGGTTATAAAACAATGCACTTATTCTTTTAAAAAAAATCAAATTATGTTCAAAGAGTGGCTTGTGTAGTCAAGAAACGATGGAGATTCAAGAATCAGCAAACTCTAGCTAGAAAGAAAATAGGGTGACACAAAGCTCATGAGGTAAATACCATCTGAACAACAAGGGATCGTGAAAGACATGCTCAGGATTAAATGACCGTGGAATGACCCTAGAACAGACCTTATCCCGTTAAAACAGGCTCTGAAATAAGACAAAAGAGGTGTTTTTTAAAGTCACATTAAAATAAATACATGGCCTTCCACAGCTTAAGAACATAATTACAGGCAGATTCTTTAACTTCTGAGCCACCAGGGAAGCCCAATCATATTTAGAAGTACACATCTCAATTTATTTGCTAAAATTCAGTCTCATTTCCTTATAATGTGTGCATTTTGTAAACACAGGTGAATAAAGTTTGAGGGAAAGTGACTTTAGGGAATGGGTGATCCAAAGAAAACGTCCCACAGGAAATAAGATGCCTTAGTCACTGGCAACAAATAACATATGAACTCAGAGGAAAGGAAAGGAAAGTGAAGTCACTCAGTTGTGTCTGACTCTTTGCGATCCCATGGACTGTAACCTACCAGGTTCCTCTGTCCATGGGATTTCCCAGGCAAGAGTACTGGAGTGGATTGCCATTTCCTTCTCCAGGGGATCTTCCTGACCCAGGGATCAAACCCAGTTCTCCCACACTGGAGGCAGATGCTTTACCTTCTGAGCCACCAGGGAAGAGTGGTCTTAAGTAAGTGCAATGCCTCTGTCATTATTCCAGAAAAGTCTGGGTACCAAATGCACCAGGGTTTGTACCAACTTCTCCATTGCGTAAAGCACCCAACTCTCAAATTTTCTGGTTAAAGAGAAAATAAATTCTGAACAGTATGTCCAGTTTTTAATGTCTTTGTTTTCAATTAGCATCTACCCATGTTTTTAAAGACATTCTCTCTTTCTCATTGTTTCTAATGATGAAGATTCCTGTACACAATTTCAGCAGCAGCAGCATCTTGAAAAAATAAAAATCCCATACCAAAATTGAAAAAAAAAATCATGATTTTTTCCCCCTTAAATCCTTGAAAAAACATGATAAAAGAGAGCTCTGTTTTGATCCTTTCTGATCTTCTAAGTTTGTGAGGGCTGAAAAAGGAATCACTTAAATAACAACTCAGATTGTTTCCCCTTACAAAACAGAATAATAGTGGGAACACTTTTGTGGCTCCAAGGAAGCAAATGTTTCTAATTAGTGAACAAGATCAGCAGAGGTAGCAACTCAGGGCATCTGTGCCTCTCCTTAGGGATACTGTCCTGTTGAGCCTAGCAACTGAATTGCCTGAATTCTGTTTGTGAATGTTGCCACCTACCGAAGAACATGCAGTATTACAGCCAGCTTCAAGGAGGGAAACAATTGTGGTTGGCGGAGGTGGGGATAAAGAAAAAGCAGTTGGTGATCCTGCGACTGGGTGAGACGCCTGTGCCAAAAGTAGGCAAGGAGGGGGCAAGGCAGTGACTTGGCAGGATACAGGTGTTGGTGCAGGATGGGTCAAGCCAGAAGGTTTCTGTGGAGCTTACTGGGCCTCCAAAGGGTCATTAGGATTTAGAATAGGAGTTGCAAACCGAATAATTGATGCTTTCAAACTATGGTGCTGGAGAAGACTCTTGAGAGTCCCTTGGACAGCAAGGAGATCAAACCAGTCAATTCTAAATGAAATCAACCCTGAACATTCATTGGAAGGACTAAAGTGCTAAAGTTGAAGCTCCAATACTTTGGCCACCTGATGCAAAGAGCCGACTCTTTGGAAAAGACCCTGATGCTAGGAAATATTGAACGCAGGAGAACGGGTCGACAGGATGAGATAATTGGATGGCCATCACTGACTCAATGGACGTGAGTTTGAGCAAACTCAGGGAGATGGTGAAGGACAGGAAGCCTGGCATGCTGCAGTTCATGGGCTCACAAAGAGTCAGACACAACTGAGCGACTGAACAATAGTAATGAGAGGAATATGTGAAGTGGAAGGAATACTTTGGGGACAAAGAGGTGACAAAAGCCATGATAGGGACACGGTGCAGATGAGCCTGGCTGTAGCAGAGTGTTTGCACCAGGAATTTGCAGGAAATGAGAGTCAACACTGAGGACCTTGAGTTGATGCCTTAAGACTTCCCCAAAGGCAAAAAGAAACCCCTGAAGTTTTATCAAGGCCTCAGCAAATGACACTCAATCAAGAACGCTATGTAATCATTTCACAGAATGTATGTATGTGAAAGCATCATGCTATACAACTTAAATTTACACAGTGTTCTTTGTGTTAATTATACCTCAATCAAGCTGATAGGAATTAAAAATAAGCAAAATAAATAGCAAATCAAAAAATTTAAAAGAACCAATGGATTAAGGGAAGGGTTCAGCTAGAAATCACTGCACAGGGACTTCTCATGTCTAAGACTCTGTGCCCTTAATTCAGGCAGCTCAGATTCCATCCCCAGCCAGGGAACTAGAGCCCACATGCTGCAACTAAAAGACTGTGTATGCTGCAGTGAAGATCCAAGATCCTGCGTGCCACAGCTAAGACCTGGAGCAACCAAATACATAAATATTCTTTTAAGAAAAGAAAGAAAAATTGCTGCACAAATAGTAAACCTCTTGACTCTGGAAGTTGCCTCACAGGAAACTATTTCAATTAAACTTTGACACAGAGAGTATTAGTGTTAGTCGCTCAGTCATGTCTGACTCTGCAACCCCATGGACTGTAGCCCTCCAGGCCCCTCTGTCCGTGGAATTCTCTAGGCAAGAATACTGGAGTATCAAACCAGCATGTCCTGTGTATCCTGCAATGGCAGGTGAATTCTTTACCACTGTGCCAGCTGGGAAGCCCTTGTTACATAATACCACCTCTTTCTCACTGTCTAGACAAGCATGGAGACTTTAAACACCTACACAAATGCACAAATGCTAGTATAAAAGTGATGAGTACTATAAACTTAAGACTATGAGAGCCTGCTGCTGCTGCTAAGTCTCTTTAGTCGCGTCCAACTCTGTGCGACCCCATAGACAGCAGCCTGCTAGGCTCCCCTGTCCCTGAGATTCTCCAGGCAAGAATATTGGAGTGGGTTGCCATTTCCTTCTCCAGTGTATGAAAGTGAAAGTGAAGTCACTCAGTCATGCCCGACTCTTAGCGACCCCGTGGACTGCAGCCTATCAGATTCCTCCTTCCCTGGGATTTTCCAGGCAAGAGTACTGGAGTAGGTTGCCATTGCCTTCTCTGATGAGAGGCTAGGTAGTGACTGAGCTAATCTAATGGTTGTTGTAAGGAGATTATTGCCAAGGAAACAAAATTTGGTTAACACAGTAGACAGCCCCTTATCCATGGGGGATACTTTCAAGAACCCTTAAATAAGTAATGTGCCTACAATGCAGGAAGATCCAAGTTCCATTCCTGTGTCCAGAAGATCCCCTGCAGAAGGGAATGGCTACCCACTCAAGTATTTTTGCTTGGAGAATCCCAAGGACAGAGGAGCCTGGCAGGGTCACAGGGTCAGACATGGCTGAGTGACTAACACACAACACACACACATATATATCTTGCTTTTTTCTATACTTACATTCCTGAGCTTAATTGATATATTAGGCACCATAAGAGATCAGCAATGATCACTAATAATAAAACAGAATAATTATAGCAATATACTGCAACAAGTTATATAAATTGTGGTCTTTCTTTCCAAATATCTTACTATATGAATTTAATGGCTTTTCCATCTTAACTAAGCATTTATCGTGCACTGTGGTTGTAAATTTTACAGTTTGATGTGTAACAGCAAAATTAACACCGATTTCTTTTTCCTTCACAGTTTCACGAATGAAAGACTTGTTCCTACTGTAGATTTTAGCAACCTCAACATGCAACTTTTTTTCCTCTCCTTTTCAAGTTGAGAGCTTTCACTCTTTCATTCAAAGAAAGCGTTCTACTGTTTCTCTTTGGTATATCCAAATTGCCAACATCACTACTCTTGCATCTTGGGGCCACCAGGACTGGAGTGGGTTGCCATTGCCTTCTCCAAGTAAGTAAATAAGGGCTACTTAGTCACAAGCAATATGATACCACAATACGATATCAGCATTTGATAACTGAGGCAGTTACTAAGTGATAAAGGGCTGGATCAGCTGGACAAAGGGAAGATTCACATCCTGGGTGGGAAGGAGTGGGTTAGGGAGAAACTTCATCACTCTATTCAATGGCATGCAATTTATAACATAAATTGTTTATTTCAGGAGTTTTCCATTTAATATTTTTGGACCATGATGGACTGCAGGTAACTGGAGCTGCGGATAAGGGGAAACTTGCAACCCACTTCAGTATTCTAGCCTGGGAGAATCCCATAGACGTATTAGGCTGGCGGCTACAGTACATGCGGTCTCAAAGCATCGGACTCCGGCTGAATGACATCCACTTTGACTTTCTGTACACGTTGATTTGGCTGCAGGAGCGCGTCCCTTTGTGGGGCTCCTGCCACAGGGGGGCAGGCAGGAGCACAGGGTTTGGTGATCTCTGGTCTGTTTCCTCATTTTAACTATTTCTCTAAACAAGTTATTTTAATTTTTAGTTTCAGTCTGCTGACATATGAAATGGTGAAAGTAGTGGGAATTAAATGACAAAGGATGCATAAAGGGCTTGGCATAACGACTAGAACATAGTATAACTATAACGAATGCTAACTGGTGTAATTTTTTTATATTAGTCATCCTTTCTGCTTGTATGTGGGATATGGACAATGAAGAAGAGGAAAAGACTGCATTTAAAGACTGACGTTGCTATTTGCATGTGATACATTATTGAACTTTACGATTCCAGAGAGATCTTAGGATCCAATAGGATACAAATAAATAAAACTAATAATGCTATTAGGGCTCTCTCTTAGCTACCTTGCTAGAAATTGAACCATAAATTTAATATCATTTTTGTGTGAAAATCTATGCCCATCCTAACTGAATTAGCCATAAAATTCTTTTGAATATAAAGCATTTATAAATTGTTGACAGTTGGTTCTTTCACACAGAAGGATTCTACAAGTAAGACCAACGTTTTACATGAGAAGAAAGCAGCTGAAACACGGGGTCATGCCTTTTGATGGCTGCTGGCTATTCGACCTGAAAAGGACCATAGTGATACGTGATACACTCCCTCATCACACCTGGGAAACAGGCACGGCAATTACATGACTTAGGCAGTGATGGATAAATGCACCCAGAGCTAAAACCTCGTACTCAGTTTCCTTTCCTGCATCCCATTAAAGTTCTGCCCCTAGCTAATTGGGAATTTTTTCCCCTCTGTGCCTTTTATTAGGTTCACAGGACTAGTCTATGCTCTAAAGAAACAGAAACAAGCAATTTGGAGAGTTTCTTATGAATCAGACCTTTTGAATAATTGAGAAATTTAGGCAGATACCTGGATTGATTTTTTTTTTAAACTTAAGTGAGTATTCTACTTAAAATGAATTCTGGGATATTAAAATGTTTTAACTCTGTTCAGGATGATTTACAAATATGTGAGAAAAACTAAGGCATATAAAAAATGATTGGAAGAATTTATTTAAAATGTATAAAAACTGGTTGGTGTCCTGTTTTTAATATTTTTCTCTCTTTTTCAAATTTTCTTTAGTCGATGTGTAAGTTTAAAGTAAAGAGGAAAAAATTTTCTACATGTGACCAAAATAAAGGCATAAAACAGACCAAAAATGTGAAACTTCTTATAGTTGAGGAAAAAAGGTATTCACTTCCCATAGCTCTCTATAATTCCTCTTTATATTCAGGCACCATGGAAATACCAGAGGAGCTGGAATAAATATTTTTATTTTTTAATTGTATTGCCTGGAAACAGTCCAATTCACTAAAAATCAATTCCCAGAAAAGTATTTCAGTAAATCGCCAAATTGACTTAGAGCAAATTGGGTTTCAGGGAAAAAAAAAAAATCTAAAGCTGCATTGCCCAATTGTTTGATGAAATATACTAATTTATGTTATAAATAGCAGTGCTTGCAGTGAGCAGACACAGCCTCTATCTTGGTGCTTCTCTTGAATTTAACTGTTTATTATTTACTCGAAAAGAGTTCAGTGATTTCTACTGCCATTTCAATAAAGTGTTTAAACTCATAAGGGCTCCAAAGAAAGTGGCCCTTTTTCTTGTTTTAACACTGAAATAATACAAAGCATTGGATTCTCAGGTGCAGCAGAATCAGAGTTCTTACTCCATGTTAGGCTTTAAGGAACAGAGAAGGAGAGACCCAGGACCTTCAACACAGCTTCCCAGGTCCTTTCTTATCCCCTTGGGCAATATTTAGCTTGTGCAATGCTCCCTTTCACAGAAGAACGATATTTCTGTCATAAAACATCTTTTCATAGACAAACTGGCCTCCATACAGGAGAGCAGGAAGAACAAGAAGAAAGAGATCACTTCAGATTGCTATGTGACAGGTTTCAAAGCAGGGGAGCTTACTTACAAGGCTCATCTTGGGTGGCTGAAAGAAGTATCTCCGCATCCACACATTAGAATCTTAAAAGTTTATATAGAGGTTCTCAGGAGCCTTCTCAGGTGGCTCAGCATTAAGAATCTGCCTGCAATGCAGGGAGACGTGGATATAATCCCTGAGTCAGGAAGATCCCTTGAAGGAAAAATGGAAACCACTCCAGTATTCCTGCCTGGGAAATCCCATGGACTGAGGAGCCTGGTGGGCTACAGTCCATTGGATCACAGGAGAGTCATAAGGCTTAGCAACAACACAGCTTAAAGAACAACAAACCTGGATTCAGCCACACATTCAGTCCAGGTGGATTAGACACCATGTTACTCTCTCAAGGCTGCATCTGTGGAATGGCTGCAGCAGGTGGAATGTAGATTTCAAGCACAGGGGAGGGGATGAGGAGCCTCTGCTTTTGCAGGTCCAGTGCTCTGGACAACCAGCGACCACACCCTGTCTTTACTACTACTACTACTAAGTCACTTCAGTCGTGTCCCACTCTGTGCGACCCCATAGACAGCAGCCCACCAGGCTCCCCCGTCCCTGGGATTCTCCAGGCAAGAACACTGGAGTGGGTTGCCATTTCCTTCTCCAATGTATGAAAGTGAAAAGTGAAAGTGAAGTCGTTCAGTCGTGTCTGACCCTCAGTGACCCCATGGGCTACAGCCTTCCAGGCTCCTCCATCCATGGGATTTTCCAGGCAAAATTACTGGAGTGGGGTGCCATTGCCTTCTCCGACCCTGTCTTTACCTCCCCCCAAAATAGTTTATGTGACTTTTTTGACAGAGCCACGCCCCAGAAATACATCAATTCTAGACAGACCAGGCACATTCTGCTATGCTAACAACATTCCACAAATGAAGACTCTCCCATCAGTGAATGTTATTAGTGTATTTACTAAGAGATCATATATTCATAAGAAGAACATATTAATGACATTTTCCCCATCAAATCTCTCAGTAAAAGGAAGAGAATGGATTGCAGGCACGATGCAGCCACCAAGGGGGAAATTATTTCTTTTTACTTGCTTCTTTTATTTTTTTTAAATTGGATTATAATCGGTTTACAGCATATGTTGACTTCTGCCATAGAACAGCGTGCATCAGCCATAGTATACTATACCCCTTCCTTCTTGAGCTCCTTCCCACCCACCTCACCCTACCCTTCTAAGTCATCACAGAGCACCGAGCTGAGCTCCATGTGCTACATAGCCGCTTCCTACTAAGATTTCACCAAAAGCTTTCTTCTCCTTTCAAAAAAAAGTTTGAGGGAAAAAATACACATAAACAAAATAAGAATATTTAAATCAATATAATTTTTCATCCAGTGAGTGAAGTCTCTCAGTCGTGTCCGACTCTTTGTGACCCCATGGACAGTAGCCTACCAGGCTCCTCTGTCCATGGGATTTTCCAGGCAAGAGTACTGGAGTGGGCTCTATTTCCTTCTCCCAGGGATCTTCCCAATCCAGGGGTTGAACCCAGGTCTCCTGCACTGCAGACAGATGCTTTACCGTCTGAGCCATAGAGATTAATATTATTAGGTGACTGCATATGTTTTCCATCTTTTTAATAAATGTGTAGTATTAATGAAATGACTACAGACTTTTGGTCCTTGAGACACATAAATTAGAAACAAGAAGAGGAAATAAATTTCTAAAATGGCAATAAGAGGAGCTCTACAAACCACCCCAACAAAGCAATCATAACTAGTAAAAATTATTTTTTTAATTGTTTTAAGTTTCTAGAAATTTTCCTAAGGGCATATAACCCTGAGAGAATCTTTAGAGAAGTATTTATTCAAGAAAAACTACTAAATCTCAGTAAGAACAACAAGTGAAGTGTTATTCACTCAGTCGCATCCAACTCTTTGCCAGTCCATGAACTGTAGCCCACCAGGCTCCTCTGTCCTTGGAATTCTCCAGGCAAGAATACGGTAGTGGGTAGCTATTCCCTTCTCCAGGGGATCTTCTTTACCCAGGGATCAAACCCAGGGTTCCTGCATTGCAGGCAGATTCTTAACTGTCTGAGTCACCAAGGAAGCCCCAAGAACAAAAAGAATTGGTGGCATTCCCCCCACCCCCAGCTCAGCATGATGGAAACACCAACCCAGGCTGCTGGAGCCAAGAACATAGGCCCCCTCCTCACCCAGCTCTGAGTCTGGAACTGCATTTTCTCCCCAGGAGGACCAGGTCACCAGCATTGCTCATCCTCTCAGCTTCAGGATGCAGATGCTCTATTCCAGGCATAACAGGCTGAGAATACTGGGGCTAAACCCCCTTGATCCCAGCTCACTTGTGGGCAGAGATTGCATGCCGGGAGAAGCAAGTTGAAAAGACCACAGGCTATTCCCCGACTCAGCACATGGCTTGTCAAGCAAGGGTATCATCCTGAGAAAAGTGACCAATGTCCCCAAGCTCTGGAGCAGTGGCACAAGGGTTCTGCCCAGGGAGAGAGATAAGCTATAAGAGCAGAGAGCTTTTAATCACTCAAAGAAATGATTCTATCCAGAAAAAGATGTGGGGAAGTTTAAGCCCAAGGGCGCTGCTGAGAACAGTGGGCATTTAGGTGGTTTCCATGCAAGTTATTGTCAATACTGCTGCAGTGAACACGGGGGTGTGTGTGTCCTTTTGAGTTAGGTTTTCTCAGGATATATGCCCAATAGTGGGATTTCTGGGTTATATGGTAGCTCTGTTTTTAGTTTTTTAAGGAACCTCCATACTGTTCTCCACAGTGGCTGTATCAATTTACATTCCCACCAAGAGTGCATGAGGGTAAAGAAGATGTGTGATGCATATACAATGGAATATTACTCAGCCATCAAAGGGGAATGGAGTTGGGTTATTTGCAGAGATGTGGATGAACCTAGAGTATGTACACTGAGAGAAGTAAGTCAGAAAAACAAGTATCATATATGAACACATAGGTGTGAAATGCAGAAAAGCGGTACAGATGAACCTATTTCCAGGGCAGGAATAGAGACACAGACAGAGAGAACAGACTTGGGACACAGTGGGGGAAAGGGAGGGTGGGATGAACAGAGAAAGAAGCATTGATACAGATCCATTACCGTGTGTGAAATAGCTGGTGAGACCCTTCCAAAAGGCACAGCGAGCTCAGCTCAGTGCTCTGTGGTGTCTTAGATGGGTGGCGCGGTGGGGTAGGGGGCGAGGGAGGTCCAAGAAAGCGGGAACATATAGCCGATTCACTTCATTGTACAGCAGAGACTAACACAACATTGTAACGTAACTATACTCCAATGAAGTAAATAAAAAGGAAAACAGTGGAGATGTTGGTGTAAGCAATTAAGAGGAGGCCAGTAGCCTTCTAAGACGGATAAGCTAAACTGTAGACCAGCGGAGGCTTAAAAGGGAGAACTATGGGGAAGATGGCTAAGAACAGGCCCCCTGGGGTCAAAACAAACTCAAAGACTGACCTTAAAGACTTTACTCCTGCACAAGGACCAAAATTTAATTAGATAAGATGATAGAGCAATTTATATCCCAGAATATTGTTAAAAGCAATAAAACAAACAGCTGGAAATTTGTCGAGCCTGAAACCTGGCTGTGATACCACCAGAGGTGAATAGCCTGATAGAACGGTTTGGGAAAAGACAATAAAAGCAAGCTCTGCAGAAGCCACAGTCATCCCAGGGTGGGTGTGGGCATGGCTGAAGGCTGCATGAGGCAGGCTGGAGGTACTTCCATTCAAGTGACTAAACAAATGTAAAGGAGATGACATATATACAAATGACTCAGTAATTTGAATCTGCAAGGACAAAAAAAAAAAAAAAAAACCACCAGAGGTGAATAGCCTGATAGAACGGTTTGGGAAAAGACAATAAAAGCAAGCTCTGCAGAAGCCACAGTCATCCCAGGGTGGGTGTGGGCATGGCTGAAGGCTGCATGAGGCAGGCTGGAGGTACTTCCATTCAAGTGACTAAACAAATGTAAAGGAGATGACATATATACAAATGACTCAGTAATTTGAATCTGCAAGGACCAAAAAAAAAAAAAAAACCAAAACAGAAAGAATAAATAAAGGTTAATATAATAAACACTATAAGTACAGGTAAAGTGTTAAAGGTCCTTCTCTATGAACACTGGCTCTTCAGTTAACAATTTAGCTCTTCTTCTAGAGACCTGATAAAGGCGGTAAGGACACCTCTAATTTCTCTTTTTTATTACTATCCCAGTCAGTAAATCGGAGAAGGCGATGGCACCCCACTCCAGTACTCTTGCCTGGGAAACCCCATGGACAGAGAAGCCTGGTAGGCTGCAGTCCATGGGGTCACAAGAGTCGGACACGACTGATCGACCTCACTTTCACTGTTCACTTTCATGCATTGGAGAAGGAAATGGCAACCCACTCCAGTGTTCTTGCCTGGAGAATCCCAGGGATGGGGGAGCCTGGTGGGCTGCTGTCTATGGGGTCGCACAGAGTAGGACGTGACTGAAGGGACTCAGCAGCAGCAGCAGCAGTCAGTAAATAAAGCCTGGACTATTATTCTCAGTTTAGGTGTTGTCTTAAACCGGCCACCTAAACACCTGGATTGCTCAACAAGCGTAATGTCAACTCTTGACGGTAACTGTCAGTCCATTCCGCTCTAACAAAGATACCGTAGACTGAGCAGGTTATAAATAATAAAGACTTATTCCTCACAGCCCTGAAGGCTAGAAAGTCCAAGATCAAGCCTTTGGCGGAGTCGGTGTTAGGTGAGGGCTTGGTCCCAAGCTACCAGCTCGCTTCTGTAACCTCATATGGAGGAAGGGGCAGCAAGCTTTCTCAGTCTTCTATTAATAGCACAAATTCCATGATTGAGAGCTCTGGTTTCATGAACTAATCACCTTCCAAAGGCTCCATCTTTTAATGCTATGACCGTGGGACTTATGACTGTGAATATTCAGTCTAGAGCACTAAGCTATATTGCTTACTGATGGAGATGACTCTTGGTTGGTAAATTGCTTCTGGATTGGAAGAGACTGTAAATGAGCTCCAGATACCATCCCTGAGTGTGGTGACTCTTGTAACTGGATTTCCTTTTGGAGACCATGGAAACATATTGAGTTGTTTTAAGAAATGTTTAGCTGCCATGAGGTCTGGGGCTTCCAAGCCATGGCAGATCTTGCCCTGCCTGGTGTGTTTCTCCTGTCCATGTGCCAGAGTTGTACTGCTACAAAGATTCCCACTGAAAAAGAATGCCTGATCCTGCCCTGCAGACAAGCTGTGGTTCCTGTGTGGCACCCTCCACAGCAGCCTGGGCTCAGTGCATCCTCTGACGGGTGCTCAGTCACTTCAGTCACGTCTGACACTTTGTGAGCCCGTGGGCTGTAACCTGCCAAGCTCCTCTGTCCATGGGATTTTCCAGGCAAGAATACTGGAGTGGGCTGCCATGCCCTGCTCCGAGGAATCTTTCAGACCCAGAGATCGAACCCACATCTCTTACGTCTCCTGCATTACAAGTGGGTTCTTTACCCCCAGCGCCACTTGGTAAGCCCTTGATAGTCTTGAGTTTTACTGTCCGTTTGACTCCAAGACTACGGGTAGACATTGCAGACACACAAACGCATTTTTCTATTAGTTTACAAAATGCAAATCATACCATGAAGACTGCTTGGAAATTCATCTGTATCACTTAAAATAGACAGCCATCTTTCTGGTATTAAACATTCTCCATTATTTGTAATAACTACATAAAGTCCATTGAATGAACTAAACCTGGTGTTGGACATAAAGATTTTTCCCAATTTTTTGCTATTTCAAACCTCACTTTAAGAAACATGTGTGATAGTAATAGTTTAATCTAGCCATGATTATTCTAAGAATATATACCCCAAGATGAGAAAGTCCAATTTATTTTCCTGGATTCAAGCTAGTTTTGAAATTTCCACAAAAACCTTCTGTGACTATATTCATTGAAATGAGTGCTTTCTCAGCTTCTCAGTTCACTAAGTAAAAGCCTTAGCCATACCCATGTTTCTATTATCTAGTTCTATACTTGCAATATTAAATGGGTAATAAATATTATTCCCCAGAAATTTTCCACAGAATAAACCCACTTGATCAAGGCAAAGAAACTGCTTATTAGCTTTATAAATCTAACAGTCGTGGCTTTTTGGACAGAGTTAAGGAATAAAATGAGCTTATTGCCTATACATTTCTTTTTTTCTTGCCAGTGGAACTGAAACAAGGAGAGGTTTCTTTGGTTCCTGAAGCCTGTTTATAAACCTCTTCTAAAACTGGAAGTAATTTATGACTGAGTGTTCTGTACAATACAGCTATGTATCCATCTGGCCCCACTACTTTATTACCTGATATGTCTTACAGGGTACTTTTCTAAAAATTTCTTTTCATCCACAAAGCTTATTTAATTTCTCTATGCGTCTGGCCTCAATAATTCTAAAACTCTATTTCATCTTCCTGGCAAACACACCAGATAAATCCCATAATCCTGTATGCTATCTTCCAAGGGTCATTTTTATGAAGTCCATAAATCAAGGAGAAACTTTGAAAAGGATTTTTCTTAAATTCTATTTAGAATTTATTCATCCTGTACAAAAGCTAAGCTTTAACTGATATGGACTTGGCTTTTGTCCCAAGTGGGATTATGCCTTTTTAGAATCACAGATCTATCTCGAAGGAAGTTGCTAACATCCCACAAAAATTTCTCCTCAAAGAAGAAACAGTTTCTAAAGAGTTACACACAATATTTCAAGGAGCAAAATGTATAGGTCAATTCAATGAGCATTCATCAAGGTTTCTCTGACATTAGACCCAATGAAAGTAAAAGTGTCAGTTGCTCAGTCATGTCTGACTCTTTTTTACCTCATGGACTATAGCTCACCAGGCTCCTCTGTCCATGGAATTCTCCAGGCAAGAATACTGGAGTGAGTAGCCATTCCCTTCTCCAGAGGATCTTCCCAACCCAGGGGTCAAACTTGAGTCTCTCACATTGCAGGCAGATTCCTTAGTGTGTGAGCCACCAAGGAACAATAGGAAGAAAATAGTAACTGCCTTTGGTTCTGATATGGCTAATATGAAGAGTCATCTCCTGGAAAGACCAGGACTCATGAACCCTAGTTTCCAGGTGTGTGCTGTGGTTCATGAGCAGAGTGGACCAGTGTGGGAACCTTGACAGGCCCCTGGAAATGGTCTTTGGGGGCTTCACCCCCACATTGCTCTGTGTCTGAGACTTGAGAGCACAGCCCTGAGAGAGGCAAGGGAGTGAAATTATTCTGAATGGCTTGTCTAAGTCCAAATGAGGAGAACCCCACATCTGCTGTGAAGGTAAAAAGGCAGGATACTTGTGAAATGGCAGAACCCAGACATTGAACTCAGGCAAAAACTAAGAAAATAACTCTGAATGCCTTGGAGAGGTGGTGGACCCAAGTGGAAGAGTGAGAGTGAGTCTGTGATCTTGTTGGATCACCTTACTGTCCATATCCCCCAAAATACAACCAAACTTCCTGATACATGGCAAATGAGTGGTCACTGTGATCTCCCCCAAAGCAGGCACATTGCCAGGGTTTAGGGAAGATGAGGTGAGGGTTAAAGAGTACTCCCTACAGCTGTGGAGCTCAGTGTTGAGGATTCAAGACAATGTTGACTACAAGATTGCTGTGTGCTAAGTCATTTCAGTCGTGTCTGACTCTTTGTGACCCCGTGGACTGTAGCCTACCAGGCTCCTCTGTCCATGGGATTCTCCAGGCAAGAATCTTGGAGAGGGTGTTCCTCCAGGGGATCCTCCCAATGCAGGGATCAAAACAGCATCTCTTATGTCTCCTGCACTAGCAGGCAGGTTCTTTACTGCTAACACCACCTGGGAACCCCCATTGAAAGTGAAAGTCGCTCAGTTGTGTCTGACTCATTGTGACCCCCATGGTCTGTAGTCCGTGGAATTCTCCAGGCCAGAATACTGGGGTCGGTAGCCTTTCCCTTCTCCAGGGAATCTTCCCAACTCAGGAACTGAACCCAGGTCTCCTGCATTGCAGGCAGATTCTTTACCAGCTGAGCCACAAGTGATGCCCCATTAGAAGCCACTTATTTGAAATTTGTTTTTAACTTTCTTGTGCAAACTCTGAATGCCTTGGAGAGGTGGTGGACCCAAGTGGAAGAGTGAGAGTGAGTCTGTGATCTTGTTGGATCACCTTACTGTCCATATCCCCCAAAATACAACCAAACTTCCTGATACATGGCAAATGAGTGGTCACTGTGATCTCCCCCAAAGCAGGCACATTGCCAGGGTTTAGGGAAGATGAGGTGAGGGTTAAAGAGTACTCCCTACAGCTGTGGAGCTCAGTGTTGAGGATTCAAGACAATGTTGACTACAAGATTGCTGTGTGCTAAGTCATTTCAGTCGTGTCTGACTCTTTGTGACCCCGTCGACTGTAGCCTACCAGGCTCCTCTGTCCATGGGATTCTCCAGGCAAGAATCTTGGAGAGGGTGTTCCTCCAGGGGATCCTCCCAATGCAGGGATCAAAACAGCATCTCTTATGTCTCCTGCACTAGCAGGCAGGTTCTTTACTGCTAACACCACCTGGAAACCCCCATTGAAAGTGAAAGTCGCTCAGTTGTGTCTGACTCATTGTGACCCCCATGGTCTGTAGTCCGTGGAATTCTCCAGGCCAGAATACTGGGGTCGGTAGCCTTTCCCTTCTCCAGGGAATCTTCCCAACTCAGGAACTGAACCCAGGTCTCCTGCATTGCAGGCAGATTCTTTACCAGCTGAGCCACAAGTGATGCCCCATTAGAAGCCACTTATTTGAAATTTGTTTTTAACTTTCTTGTGCAATATGGTAAAAAGACATTTGAAAGGTCTAGATGAACTACGGTGTTCTCTTCAACTCAAAACAATTAACTAAATAGCTAATAACGCCCACCATGATTTCCCCAAGGTGTACTCTATTCTAGGCATAGGCATCAGACCTAGCAGAGTATAAAAAGAAAAAGAATATACAATTTGCTCCCAGTTTTCCTTTGGAACAAGAGTCATGTCTAATTTTTTTGCATTCTCTGGACAGCACTGGGAATACAATGAGCACCCGATAAATATTAAACTATATGATTTAAAGCTATAGATAATTCAAAAAGCAAAAATGCCTCCAAAGGAAGTCTTACAGATGTATCAGTAATTTAGTATTTATTTTTAGAAATGTAAATGACATCATAGAAAAGTAACATCCCCTATGTATTATTCTACTTGCTTTCAATAAAAAAAATCTCAGAATATAAAAATCAAAGCTCGAGCCTATTTTAGAAGAGGGATTCAGTTTTGTTTCTTTGCTAAGATGGGATTTATAAAACTTTCCTGCAGTGGGAATAGTCCCCAAAATATATTCTGCATACCAGCAGTTCACCAGTTCTTTGCTGGAATACATATTGGAATCTTGACTGCCCTTTGTACAAGGTAAACCTCCCCAAAGATGCTGTGAACTATGGTATTTCTTGAATTAAATGTGCATAGAACTGCTTCTTCATGATCCATTCTGAGGAGTGAAGTTCTGCTGAACCCACTCTGGGAAACACTGGCCTAGGTCAGACCTGCCTCTGCACCCAGATCTCCCATGGTATTCTTTAGGTTCTACCGTCCCAATGGGTCATCCGTTTCTAGTAGCTGACAATCTTCTACTTGTGGTTGAGAATATTAGGAGAAGAGGACAAGGGACAGGAAATCCGTTCCAAAGTCATAACTTCTTGAGCATCCATTGCTACAGAGGGAGCTAAGAAATGCCTTCAGCACCACTGGAAACTAAGGGCAAAGGGGAAAGGAGGATTGAGGCAAGGGAAGAGGAGAGGAGCCCAGAAGAGGAAGGGAAGAGAAACACGAAAAGACAACAATACGTGGTGAGGAAAACCACAGCACCTCCCTACCACATTCCACAGTAATTTCAGAGTTAAATTGAAGCCAGCAGGGAGTTGCTAACCAGTGGGCTTTCCCCTCAGCTTCTGGGCTTTGTTCTCCTAAGCCAAGGGCAGTCAACCTTTGCCGCCACTGTGATATTGCCTTAATGTTTCTTACTCTTAGGGATTCTGCTATTTCGAAGGCAAAATATACCATTTACTAAAATGATTTGATCTTGACAAAACCAAAAGTACGCAGAGGTTGGGCAGCAGGCAGAGATCATGGCTATCTGGCTTTAGAATGACTCAGATATTCAGGTGTAAAGACCGTGGAGCCAACTTGTTTTGGTGATTCTGTCCTGCAAGTGGCCCACAGAGATGAGTGGTTTTTATAAACGTTGCTGTTTATCTGAGTATCATTAAGGTAAACCACCACCATTCACTGTGGCTTCCTATCAGAAGGGGCAATCTCGATGATTTCTTGGGACCTGTCAACTGTTAACTAAAATGTTTGCACCACCGACCTTATCGGATGCAGGCTGGAGGATTTGGCATGCTACCCACCAATAGTGACATCTGGTGGCTTCTATATCTTACTGCACCTCCTTACGGCCGGAAATAAAGCCTGGGTTTCATGGAGTATTTACTAACAACATAAAGATACTACATGAATCCTGGAAAAGGGCCCCAGAAATGTTAGGAATTAACAACCTCTGCTTGAAGCTTACGCTGCTTATTTATATTAAAAATCATGACAAAAGAACTATTGTGATAGAAATCCTTGTTTCTACAGGGGTTGTAGCTAGGGAAATAACCAACTATCTTGATTGCAAGGGGTGTAGTGTGTCTTCAAGTATGTTTTCAGTGAATTTACTGGCCATGGTCTGGTCTGCAGTGCCTGTTACCCACATACCTGACAAATGGATGGCAGTCGGGTAGCCCTGTATCTTTAAAACGAAATGGACAATAAGCATTCTCTCCTGAGAATTCTGGAAATCTGGGAGAAGAAAACCATGTCAGTTATCTGGAGAGCTGAAGGAGGAAGTAGCCTATGACATAAAGGGACAGACAAAATGGACCCTGTACCTGATAAAGTTTTGAGGAACCAGGGTCTATAAAGATACAGACAAAGCCACCCAGTACAGAGAAGGGGATGAAATAAATATCAGAAAAGGCCAAGAATTAGAAAAGAAGGCTAGGGATGTCCAGGAGAGGGAAGCGGTCAGAGGTGACTAGCTTTGGTTTCTGCCCTTCTGTGGGCCAAACTGTTTTCTAATTTTTTTTATTATAGTAAAAGTCACATGGTCCTCCCTAGTGGCTCAGCGTTCAAGAATCTGCCTGTCAGTGCAGGAGACACCGACTTGATCCCTAGGTCAGGAAGATCCCCTGGAGGAGGCAATGACAACCCACACCAGTATTCTTGCCTGGGAAAGCCCATGGGCAGAGGAGCCTGGAGGGCTACAGGCCATGGTCTACAGTGCACGGGATTGCAAAAGAATCAGATACACCTTGGGGACTGAACAACAAAAGTCACATAGTATGAAACATTGTCTTTCAACCGTATTTGACGGTGCAGTTCAGTGGCACTAAGTACATTCACATTGTTGTGCGGTTCTCACCATTATCCATCTCCCAAATTTTTCTCCTTCCTAAACTGAAACTCTGTCCAGATTGGGACTGACATATATATACACTACTATGTATAAAATAGATAGCTAATGAGAACCTACTGTATAGCACAGGGGGAAAAAATAGAAGGTACAATCTGTTTGTAGGACATATATTAAGTTAACCTTAAAAATGCCTTCCAATATATATTAGGTGCAGACAAATACTGTTTGATTCCACTTGTATGAGGTATATAGAACAGTCAAGGTACAGAGTCAGAAAGTACATGGGTAGATGCCAGGGGGGCTGGGGGAGGGGTGGAGCATGGATGGAGAATGGGGAGTTAGTGTTTATGTTCTTTAAGACCCTGATGCTGGGAAAGATTGAGGGCAGGAGGAGAAGGGGATGATGGAGGATGGAGGATGGATGTTGGACAATGTCACTGACTCAATGGACATGAGTTTGCGCAAACGCTGGGAGATAGTGAAGGACAGGGAAGCCTGGCATGCTGCAATCCATGAGGTCACAAACAGTCAGACACAGAGCGACCGAACAATTTTTGAAAAATGTCAGAGATAACATGAGTGATTTCCTGGGCTCAAAAAGAATCTTGATATCAAGCCTTTCTTACAAAATCTGAATTGCTGCAGTAGTTCCTAGTACTCTTGTTGGCTGTCTTTCCAACAGCCCTGATTGAGAGGCCTTCTTGCTTGGAACAATGCGATACTGGACATTTTGCTTCTGTATAGTTGCATTAAACACTCAGCCATCAGAGAAAAATATAATGAGGAATTTCTTTGTCTTTTACTCGGAAAGGCCCAATTCACTCTGCACTGGTACTTGAAAGTTCAGAGTCCACCTGAGCATGTTCCAGCCACTCACCCATCTTCTCCACTCCACAGGCGAGACCTGCTCTCCCCTGTATTGTGAACTTCCCTCCAGGAACCTAGCCCAGAAAGCTGAGTCATTCTAGGTCCTTTCTCATGCCCCATATCAACCTGGTATCACCAAATCTCCTAAACTTAGACTTGCAGAAGCATAAATCTTAGTCACTAGTGTAGATGGAAAGTTTGTGCCCCCATCCCCCAAATTCACTTATTGAAACCTATCCCCTAATATGATGGTATTTGGAAGCAGGACCATTGGGAAATACTTAGGTCATGAGAGCAGAGCGCTCATGAATGGGATTAGTGCCCTTATAAAAAATGCCCAGAGAGTTCTCTTGTCCCTTCTGCCATGTGAGGATGCAGCAAAAAGACACCATCTGTGGAACAAGAAGCAGGCTCTCCATTGCTGAATTTGCCAGGACCTTGATCTTTGACTTACCAACCTCCAGAATTATGAGAAATTACTTTCTGTTGTTTATAAGCCACCCAGTCCACATTCTGTTATAGCAATCTAAACAGGCTAAGACAGCCACCAACCGGCTTTGTGTAGCTTGCTCACACTTTGCTTCATTCTTCTGGCCTAAAACAGAAACACTTCTCAGAGAGTTAACACTTGTAATCTGATCGATTCTACCCCCATTGTTGATAATCAAGACCGATAGACATTTTTTACTATTGTAAATTGATACAGTTATAAATCAAATTTGTTTTGGTCTTAAGTCAACATTTGTTTACCCAACAAATAATGTGTCTAAATAATATGTGTTATGGGCATAAAGGAAAGATAAAACTTATGATTCAAATAATTTGTGTTTGGAAGAGACACACTTCTAAATTAACAATTAAATGGCATTCATGTTATAACAAATGTCTGAATGAAAATAAGAGGAAATAGAGGAAAAAAACAATGAATTCTGCCCAAGGAATAGAGACAAGAAAAAGATACAAACCTTTAGAATCAAATAGACATTACAAAAAATGTTAGGACTATCATTTATCTGTTGTTACAAAATAAGAAAAAAAAATCACATCCTAATACGTGATTTATGTATAAATAATATAACTGCATATAAAATGTAAATAAACATTGTTTCCAAGCTCTTCAGTACCACTCCCATAAAAACAAGAGCAGATTAGGGAAAGATGAGATTTGGTTTTCCCAAGAGGAGGGTGGTGAGACAATTCTCAAAATTCTTCCATAAAGAGGACCAAGAAGTAGAGTGAATGGACCACGTTTATTCTAAAGTGCTGCACACTGCTGACCTGAGTCCATTCACATCAAAATGTCCTTGGTGCTCACATGCCCTTCATAAGAATGGGCAGAGAACCTGAAAACTTTGTGTAAAGATAGAGCTTTGGCCAGGCAAAATTTTGCTCACTGGCCAAAGCAGAACAAATCACTTGAGAATCTTTCCAAGGGTCAGAATGCAGGGGGCGAATAGCCACTGTTACACCGTATTGGGGGCCAGAGTTGTGGATACCATGGGAAAAAGCACAAATGACACGTTTTGCACCAAAAGCATCATCTGAGTGAAACAGACAATAGGCGGGGCTCCGTATTCTCTCACCAAGTTCAAGGCCATCTCAATAGAAGGGTGGCCACAGTCATACCTGAATTATCCACCCTCTTCCCTAATCCAATAGTATAGATTCTTTACTCTTTCAAAGATCATGGTTCCCCAAACATCAAAAATGGTGACTTAGAGTCCTACGAAGAAAACCCAGGAGATGAAAGAGCTATTTCAGAAGCTGAATTGCACTTGAGGTGTATTAAGTAATTTTAGCCTCACCTTTGGGAGTGTTATGTACCCCCATGTAGGGAAACCATCTTCCTCCTTCGGGATGGAAATGTAACAATTAACATAGTGATATGGAATTTGAATAGAAAATAAACTGTGCTGAATCTCACATATGGTGTCCTAAAAATGTCCAAAATGATGTCATCCAAAGGAGGGGGCGGGGTGGGAGACTGCAATTAGATGGATGAGGAAGAGGCAGTTGAGAAAACAGATTAATGATGCCTTTGACACAATCAGCCTGAGAGGAATACTGGTTTCCATGACAACCAAACCACTTAACCTAAATTAACAAAGCTGTTAAGAAAGAAAAACTTAAAAGATGGGGAGGGGGAAACCCAGTGCATCCTCTTTGGGGAAATTAAGTAGCCTGTCCCATCAGCACCGGTGAGAGGTATGCATGTTAACTACATATCCGCAGGGTGTGTATTCTCTTACACTCTCTGGTTCCCAGTAATTAGTTTTCAGAAGCAGCCCAAGGATGTTAAGAAATTGCAACTAATTAGAGCTGTATTCTGATAGAACTGCCTTATTATCCTGATGCAGCCTTAGCTAGACAGCAAGGACAAGGAATAGACAAAAGACTGCCTCTTGCTTTTCCCTAACTTGTGTTGATGTCGAAGATGTGCACGACATCTTCCCACAACCGCTTCTCAAGAGCGTGCAAATCGGACCGAATTCTGGAATTTTACTTGTAGCAGAGAATAGCGGTTTTTATAGTGAGATACAGAGGCCATTAACAATGAGACTATGTGAAAATCAGGTAATAAAATGTTTACACATAATATAATGTCTCCTATGTAATAAAAGGGATCATTAGAAAATAAAAGGGATTGTATATTCCTGAGTTGCTTTCCATACAGTGTGGAGCTAACTCCCAATTTTTCTGGGTCGGTGGTGAACTTGTCTGAATCACAGTACACACGACTGAAGGTAAGTCTAACAGAAACTGGAGAGTGTGAGGGAGCAGTGTGTGCATCTTTATAAGCCTGTACGTTTACGGTACTCATTCCAACAGTACTCGCCCACTTCTGCTGGAGCGTGAAGATGGCTGCCAAGAGGGGACTTCCGTGGGGCTGCCTCTTTGCTGTCTCCATTAAAAATATCTAGTGTAGTCTAGTATGGACAGTCTACTGCCAACACAAGTGAGAAAGAAAAAATAGGAACTCTAAAAATATTGAGAGCACTGTCAAGTTTCAGCATTTTGTATTGGTGATATCTGATTTCCTGAGAAAAAAATATATATGTAAGTATTATAATCAGTTTAAATCCTGGTTAACATATGTTAAATGTCATTAAAAAAAACTAATGCTACATTAGAGTTTTGAAAAACAAAATTCAAGCTTCTATCAAGTTCAATTTTAATAATTAAATCTAAAAGAGAAAACAATCTAAAAGAGAAAACACCGGAGACTTTCTTAAAAATAAAGAGCACAGGATATACCCACATAGCATCCACACTGGTATTATCTCTTGTTTCATAACTTGGTTGCAAATTTTTCCTCACTTTTGGCCTCCAATGCCAGAGATGCAAGAAATATCGCTTTACCTGTAAAATAGAGTTGCTGTTAATTTGGTAGAAGAAAAGAACACCACATTGTTTAAATTTTACATTCATTTTTCAGATTACCTTTTCCTTTATTTATCACCTAAGTACTTTTTTTCCTGCTAAGGTCTTAGAATTTTTCTTATAACTATTACTGAGATAATAAAATATTGAGTATTAATATTTCTACCATATTTATGAAAAATATCATTTAAGATTATTACTTTTTGATTTTGATGTCTTGACATACAAGTTTGTCATTTCATATAACAAAAAAATCTAGTAATATTTTTCTTTGAAGTTTCAATAATTCTTAGA
>SJYC01149400.1:0-22225 GCA_006408675.1 Madoqua kirkii | reverse complement strand
GGTTTAACTGATATTATCTGTATAATCAGTTTCCCCAATACTTTTTAAATAGAGATATGATTTACATAAAATCCACCATTTTAAAGTGTACAATTTGGTGATTTTTAAATATATTCACAAAGCTGCACAACTATCACCACTTTCTAATTCCAAAATATTTTCAGCACCCCCAAAGGAAACCCCACTCTTCCTCCACCCTTGGCAACCACTAAGCTACTGTCCATTTATTCTGGACATTCCAAATTAATGGAATCATACAATCTGTGGCTTTTGTGTCTGGCCTCTTTCATGAAGCACAACCTTTTCAAGATTTGCCCATGTTGTAGCATGTATCAGTACTTCGTTCCTTTTTTGGCTGAGTAATATTCCATTGTATCAATATATACATTTATCTAGTTGATGGATACTTGTGTTATTTCTATTTTTGACTATTATGAATAATGCTGCTGTAAATATCCACGTGCAAGTTTCTACACGGACATGTTTTTAATTCTTTTGGGCATATACCTAAAAGACCCCAGTATTTTTGTTTCATAATCTCCTTCTCACTGATTTTTGATTCCTTCTTTATGATATATTAAATTCCTATTTTTATAAGACTTGGTTTCAGGGTTCTTTAATCTTTTCCACAGTCCTGTCACCTTTTTTGCAAATACCAAACATTTTCCATTTTAGTAGCCTTATGTTTTATTAGCTCATAAGATAAGTCACCTTTAATTTTTCCTTCTTTAATTTCTCAACTATTATTGCCTGCTTATTCTTCACTTTCAACCTCAGAATCATTTTGTCATGCTGCTGGCATTTTCCTTAGGGGTAGGAAATTAATTGGGGAAAATTAACTTGGAAAAACTGATATCCTTTGCAATATTTCACCTTACTATCCCAGAAACATGGTGTGTCTCTTCTTTAATTTAAATTGTCTACTATATCTCCTGGCTGCCCTGGTGGCTCAGACAGTAAAGAATCCACCTGCAATACTAGAGACCTGGGATCGATCCCTGGATTGGGAAGATCTCCTGGAGGAGAGCATGGCAACTTACTTTAGTATTCTTGCCTGGAAACTCCATGGACAGAGGAGCCTGGTGGGCTACGGTCCACGGGGTTGCAAAGAGTCAGATACAACTGAGCTACTAAGCACACACTGTATCTTCCACTACAGTGTCAGCACTTTCTTCACACAGGACTCACCCGTTCCTTGTTGAGAGAACTAGATACTCTAATTTTTGAGGAGATGACAGTGGGACTCATGAGCTTAAGTTAACTAGGCAAAGACCTGAGGGAAGATTATTCCCAGCAGAGCAAATGATGAGGGCAGGGCTCTAAGGTCAATTCATGTTGACCTACAAGACATTGGGAGAGGGTGAGTGCTTCTGGGACATAGTGCACAAGCAGGAGAAGGAGAAATTAAATTAGACTTAGCAGGATTCAGATCACACAGGACGTGTGTGAGTGCATGCTCAGCTGCTTCAGTCGTGTCCAACTCTTTGAGACCCCATGGACTGTAGCCTACCAGGCTCCTCTGTCCATGGGATTCTTCTCCAGGCAAGAGTACTGGAGCAGGTTGCCATGCCTTCCTCCAGGGGATCTTTCCAACCCAGGGACTGAACCATCATCTCCTGCGTCTCCTGCATTACAGGAAGATATTTTACCCACTGAGCCACCTGGGAAGTCCAATCACATAGAGCTTAGTGAAAAGTGAAGTTGCTCAGTCGTGTCCGACTCTTTGCGACCCCATGGACATCAAAAAAGAACTCTTGGACTTTTGACTCATGCAAATAGGAAGCCATGGGATGTTCTAAAACAGGCATCGGCACAATCTTGCAGGAAGGTGGCTCCCCTGGTCCAACTAGGATGTGACTCTTCCAGTGTGTCATAAGGGACTGAACCATCATCTCCGCGTCTCCTGCATTACAGGAAGATATTTTACCCACTGAGCCACCTGGGAAGTCCAATCACATAGAGCTTAGTGAAAAGTGAAGTTGCTCAGTCGTGTCCGACTCTTTGCGACCCCATGGACATCAAAAAAGAACTCTTGGACTTTTGACTCATGCAAATAGGAAGCCATGGGATGTTCTAAAACAGGCATCGGCACAATCTTGCAGGAAGGTGGCTCCCCTGGTCCAACTAGGATGTGACTCTTCCAGTGTGTCATGTAGCCTCCTGCCCCAAGGCCAGGGCCAATACTTAGTCTGAGGGGAACTTCAGGGTGCTGGGAGAAGCCAGTCCATACACACTCACCTTCTCTGTGTGGGCTCATCAGGACCACTAAAATCCCCAAACCTCCCACAGTTGACTCCCCACCACTTGCACACTTCTTTTGCTGACACCACCAACACCAGCAGAGGAAACTGCAGGTCCTAGAGGGACCCACTCCACCTTCCCCATCCTCCCACTCAAACACTGATGAAAAAGTCCACAGGATGACTCTCAGCATCAACAGTTCTGGAAAGAGGCCAGGCAGCAAATAGCCTCGTCCCACCTGCTTGCCATACTTCTCCCTCAAAGCTGTGGGTCAAGGAGGGTGGGGAACTCCAATACCAAGAAAGGTGCCAGAAGTCACTGAGACCACCCAGCACCCTTAAGGGCTTTGTTGTACCTTCTTACTCACCCAGCTGGGAGCCGCTATCTCCATGGCCAAGATGGCTTCAATCTTCATCTTTGCTGTTGTTCCAGCCATTCAGGCTGCCTGAGGGCATCTGCCCCGGTATGATCCAGTGAACTCACACTCCCTCATCCTGCCGGGGGAGCTGAAGCTGCTGCCGGCTCTCTTTGGATATGTGCTGAATTCTTGACAACTGTTACTCAGAATCCATTCTGACCTCCTAGAGAGTCTTCCTAAAGTGAAGAAACTGGAAAGCTAAAAACTACATTTTGCCAGTGCTTTTCCTGCTATACATCTGGACATGAATTCAGCTAGATTTCCAACAGGAGATCTGAAGGCAGAAGTGAGGTCCATCTTCCTGTACCTTTGCATTGTTCACATTGCAAGGAAGTTTTGGTAGACATGGGATTTTTCTATAATAGGGTCCGTGTTTCACACCTAGAGAGCAGATGACTTCTTGATATCAAGATTACAGCTACCCTGTGTGTTTTCTGACGAAGTTAAATATGGTAGTTTCACCATTCTCTACCTTCCTGATTATATGCCCTGGTGACTACTTCTTCCATGTTCTGGAATCATACCTGGAGGCCCAGACCAGAATCTACTTGTTCAATCCACCTGGTGATTTTGTAAGCACCTAGTTTCCTGTATTAAATCCTTTGCAAATTAAAGTACCTAGAATGGTTTCTACTGAATCTCAACCTTACTTACATCTATCTGATGAGCTGAGTTCTCTGAGTAAGGCCTGCTCAGAGAAGAAGCTCTGGAACGAAGAAGCAAACACCTAGGTCCACTGGCAACTGACAGGAAATATTACATGAGGGCCTTTCCCCAAATCAAAGGATGCTGCGTCCTACTGGATACTTTCTACTCTTTTCTCAATGTTTCACCTTTGGTATCTGGATTTTCTTCTGTAAACAGCCATTTGCATTCTTTTGATTTTGCAGAAGGGCCTACACTTTAAAATGCATCTTAGTAGGTATCTAGTCATTCATACGCAACATTATTTGAATGATTTGGGATATAAAATAAAATATACAACAGAGAAGAAAAGCATACATTTGCTTAACAACAGCAGCAATGGCAGCATAGCAATCATCACCATCTATACTAGACACAAACTGAGATCATTCAGGAACTTGAGGATGGGATGAAATGCCTTAGAAAGTCCCCAGCTCTTCTTCTATTCACAGCCTGTAAAGACCAGAAACACAACTTACCTTTGTAAATACGAGTGCCAGGTCAAGGTCTACTAGAATGTCTTGTGGTTCTTTGAAAACATGTTTTCAGAGCTCTTAATAAGTAAGTGTCTGAACTACAACCCAGAACAAAGAAGCAAACCGCAGTGACTGCTCCAAGAGACCGTGCAGAAGCCCAGCCTGGCAATCACCAGCTCTAACAGTGAACTACCTGTCATTCTGTAGCTAAGTGTAAGAGAGAGATGGGAAAGATGCAGCCTTAGCCTAATTGCCAGGTCCTCTCCAAGGAAGGGGCTGCCGTCAGAAGAGCTAAAGTGGCTGGAGAATCAGGGATTGCTTGTAACTTTCATGGAAGAACCACCAAAAGGCCGGAGCTTGAGGACAGTTGGTAGCTACAGGGCTGCTAGGGTTTTCTCTCATCTGGAAGAGAAATCACTGGAATTGGAATAGGAGACATTTTGCTTTGAACTAAGCTTTACAAACCTTTCCTTCAGAGGACAAAAGTTTACTCAAGTCAGCCAGAAACCAATTTTATGAAGAAACAAGTGAGAAAGGAAAAGGTAAAATCAAATCAGTCATGCTTCTGAAGATTTGGGAAGACTTCCAGGAATCACTTTTAGGGGAATGAAAACTGAGGATCAAATGTTGATGGAAAAAGTACTGTGGGGGATTATGGAAAAAGTTCATCTGGAAGGAAAGATGAAAGAGTTTTCCTTTGGCTTGAACATTTAACAAGAGCCTTGAAAACAGATTCTAATAAGATTAGAATAAGAAAATGGAAAAAGAAAATGCATAGAATTCAATATGTGGAAATGTGATAGCCACTACACTGAACCACACTGAGGCCGGTACTCCATACGCAGATTGCTGAATATCTAATGGGCAGCTTCTAGTCCTGAAGGCAAGTGAACCAAGATGTCTACAAGAACATCACATCATTAACAATCTTTATTCTACAGATGGGCTGAACCTCTGCAAGTTTCCAAACAAGACTCCTTTTCAAGAGCCACGGTTTCATTGACAGAGAACATCTTACAGCTATTTTTAAAAGAAGCATTCATCTTTCTGATACCTAGTCAGTAAGTTACCTTTCAAGGCCAATTGGCCCTAGGAAGAACACCTGGTTGAGAAATGGTGGAAGAGGAATGTGTCCTGTTTTTATGGAGAAGAGTTATGCATAAGTCTCTCACAAGGACTAAAAAAGTCAAATGCCCCAAGGACCAGAAATGTCATGTAATATGCATATATCTTACTAGATTAATGGGTGCTATAAATATTTACATGATTTGCTGATGGATCTAACTTGTATAGGGGATGTGGGGACCGTGGGTGAAGAAGATAGACAAATTCTAAGTAAAACAAGATCTCCTAAATAATTATGCTGTCATCATTAAAAAAACAAAACAACAACAAAAAAAAACTACTTTCCCTGGAATAAAGGATTCTCTTTTCAGAGAAACCATATTACAGACAAAAGAAAGACTATTCCATCTGTACACTGGTTCCACATACACCATTCTTAACCTCCATGTTCACCCAGAGTTTGCCAAATAGGTATTTTATCAAATCAAGATTTACTTATCTGATAATGGAGGGACTCAGAAAAGAGATGGTATATCAGGACTTTAAAAGATTACATACTTTCCATCTAAATTTTAGGAAGCATTAGTATTCTGAACTTCAAACAGAAAAAAAAAAAAAGAAAATATTTCCTCTTGTAATAAAGAAAAATATAGTCTCCAAAATATTATTAAAATGACTTTGCTTTTAACCGCAATATAGAAATAGTTTAAAACTATTAATAATTTTACTACTATAAACTATACTTTATAATATGCTTTACTAACATAAACCTTAAGTTAAAAAGAAAAATAAAAAGTGGAAAACTTTCACAGCTAGAATGAAGTCTTCTTTTTTTTTTCCGTTTAATATTTGGGTAGGAACAATTCTTGGAAATGATCGCAAACGCAATAATTACCGGCTTAATTCTAACTAGATTTGCAGTCATTTCTTTCCGTGTTATTTTTGGCATGCTGACTGTAGAAGTGGCATGCTGTAATGTTGATATAACCATTTTCTCAGAAAACAAGATTTGTGACAGTTTGCTGCATTCTGCTCCAGAGACAATCTGAGGCTTTCAAAGTGGGGCTAAAAATGCACACAAATCTTCCCCCACACAGCTGTTCTTGTTTAACATTGTCAATTTTTTTTTTTAATTAAAATTTCAGATTTTATGCTAGGCTTCCTCCCCTCACCCCCCCTTTAAAGCTCAAATGACACTCTGCCTCTTTTAGATATTTGGGAGTCTGCAAAAAGCTTGATAAAGGCCCCAATTGTTTTATCAGAAGAGTTCATTTTTAACTCTTAATACTATTCATCTATATTACATTCTATTCAATCTAAACTCCAACAGGCTTGATGCAGTTCTGAGAGTGAACAGAACATATAACTCACCCCAGTTCATAACTCCAGGTGAAATACCACAGGCACCCCTTGAGTTCTCCCTATAAAAGTCTCCAGCCACATGGCTTTCTATTCCATCTGTATACCAAGGACTCCCAATTTTTTATCTCAGCCCAAATTCCTCTCTCCCAAATTCCACAGTCATTTATCCAACTGCCATCTTAATACTAAGACATCTTCTATCTAATAAATATTTCAAACTCATTATGCCCAAACCTGATTTCTCAGCAGCCCTCCATAATGTGCTCTGTCTCTTTCTCCCTTCATCTCAGTGAATGAAACTGCATCCCCCCAGGTGGCCAGGACCAAACCCCAACACAGCGCTCTGGTCTCTGCCGCCATTTTGTCTGTATTCCTGCAAAGCCTCCTGTCTCTGTTCTGCCCTTGTCCACCTTGCTCGACTCTCAGCATGACAGCCAGGGTAACCTTTTCAAAACATGTCACCTTGTGTCACTCCTTCAAGGAAAACCCTGCAATTGTTCCCTGTTTCAGTCAGGGTAAAAGTCAGGTACTTGAAAGGGCTTGATTACTTCCCAAAGGTACCTTATAAACGTCTCACAGGGAAACAGTTCCTCGTGGGTCTCTTGCTTCTCTGCACATCTCACAAGAAATGGCACGAACTTTGCTCTAGATCATCTTTTCAAAAATGTTTGAATAGCAAGCAGCTTTACAAAATAGTGTCTAAATGGCAACCCACTCCAGTATTCTTGCCTGGAAAATCCCATAGATGGAGGAACCTGGTAGGCTACAGTCCATGGGGTCACAAAGAGTCGGACACGACAGAGCGACTTCACTCGCTCGCTCACTCCAAAGCAGAGGGCAGGTGTACTTACTGTCCAGAGTGACAGACAATGTCTCCCTCTAGAGCAGAGGGCAGGCAGGTTGGCTTTAGTCCATTCTAGAGATTTGGATTCCCTGAGCTCAGGGTTCTCAGCCGTGGTGCAAACCCACTGGGGGAGCAGCATCCACCTGGGTGCCTCACATCACTCCCGTGGGGCTTGGAGGGAGAAAGGGACTGATGTAAATATGCTGGTGCTGATGCTGCTTGAGGTGCCATGAGTAATAACGGGGTTTTGCCTCTGACTCAGGGATCTCATGTCTTCTGCCAGAATCCACAAAACCATGCAGGCTCAACTTGTTAGCTTGCAAAAAAGAGCAAAATTGCAGACTCTCCACAATTTTGAGACTCTCTGACCCACTCCCTACGGCAGTCCCCCTCGCTCACCCCTTCGGGTCAGCCACGTGGTCCTCTTGCTGTTCTTTGAAAGCATTTGGCACGCTCCTTTCTTAATGCCTTTGTATTGATTTTGTTTTCTGCCTGAACTATTCTTCCCCTATATATCTAGTTAGCTCTTTCCCCTCTGTCAAGTCTTGGCTCTAGTTTCATCAATGAGACAGGCTCTAATCATCTCACTGCAAATCTCTACAGACACTCTTCCCTATCTCAACATTTCCAGTTCCCTTTTCTTGGCTATTCTTTCTTTTTTCCATTGTATATACTCACTTTGTACATATTATACCAGGGTCAGCCAATGTTCTCTTAAAAGCCAGACAGTAAATATTTTAAGTGTGTGGGCCTTAAGGTCTCTGTGGCAGATTCAAGTCTGCCACTGTGGTGGGAAAGCAGCCACAGATAGTATGTAAGTAAATGGGTGTGGCTATTTGCTAGTAACACTTCATTTACAAAAATGGGCAGCTGGCTTGTAGGCCTTAAATTGTCAACCCCTATACTATTAATTTATTTATCACATTACTATTGGTCTCACCCCATTAGAATATAAGCTAGATGAAGGTGAAACTCTGTTTTATTCACTAATATTTCCCAAATAGCTAGAACAGTATCTGAAAGAAATAGTAGGGCTTCAATAAATTATTTGTTCAACAAAAGCACAATCAGGGAACTTATACATCAATTTTTAAGTAACTTAAATCAGAATTACATAAGACCCATAGACAATATTTAGTTAGATAAATATAACTTTATAATGATCCCTTCTCCTTAACTGTCCCACTCACCAGTCTATAGGGCCAAACTTTGAGCCACCATGTTTGTTCCAAATGACTATGTTTCCCTGATCACAATTGTGTGAGGGGACAGTCAGCACTCCTTCCAAGCTAGGCCAATAAAAACTCCCCCTGCAGTACTTGGAGCCTGGACTGAGAGAACCAGTCATCTGTGTGGCTAGAACCATGACACCTAAACTGGGAACTATGGACGCATGTGGTAGAATTGTACTTACCTGTCCCTTTGAAGCTGGGCGAAACCACATGACTTGCTTAGACCAACAAAACATGAAGGGAAAGGATATGTATGAAAGTTCTGGGTGAAAGATTTAAAAGCCAGTGTGCTTCAAACATAGCGCACCAAGGGAGGAAAGGGAGGGTGGGATAAACTGGGAGACTGGGATTGACATATACACACTGCTGCTGCTGCTGCTAAGTCACGTCAGTCGTGTCCAACTCTGTGTGACCCCATAGACGGCAGCCCACCAGGCTCCCCATCCCTGGGATTCTCCAGGCAAGAACACTGGAGTGGGTTGCCATTTCCTTCTCCAATGCATGAAAGTGAAAAGTGAAAGTGAAGTCACTCAGTCATGTCCGACTGTTCGAGACCCCATGGACCGCAGCCCACCAGGCTCTGCCGTCCATGGGATTTTCCAGGTAAGAGTACTGGAGTGGGGTGCCTTCCTGACCAGGGATCAAACCTGGAACCCCTGCATTAGGAGTGTGTAATCTCAGCCTTTGGACCACCAGAAGTCCCTTAAAAGAATGTCTTAGAAATATCCCAGGAGCCAGCGTGAGGAACTCCGCCCATGGCAAAGGCCATGAGGAAGGAGGCTTGGCATACACAAAGGCATGATCAAGCCTCAGGAAACCTCCTGTTCCCGAGCATCTACCTCCCAAACAAGTCTATCTACATTACTGTTTTATGCTCTCACCTACACCTCTGACTTTACGGGGGATTCTCCCCCATAACCATTTCTCTCAGAGAAGGAGTTAACTTGCAGCTCCAGTTAATAAAAATTCCTGGGCGTGACAAGAGTGTTTAAACTTACGAACTCCTCTGAAGGTTATCTAGCCTGCCTGTATAGGTTCGTCTGGCCACATGTGATTTTTTACAGCCTCCCAACCATGAGAGACACGAGATGTTTTAGACTTACTAAAGGCAAATTCTTTGGGGAAGTTAGAAATTACTAGTATAGTGGGTTGGTTAGGAATTATATTGGTGAAGGGTTTTTTCATTTGTGGTGCCAATAATTGCTGCTAATTCCCTGCCATGGGTGGGACAAGGGTGTCTCAGGTCAAACCTCTCTGCTGGCAAACTAGCTTGTGTGACAGGATTATCCATACTCCTGCCACTATGCACATGACTGTTTACTACCTCTCAACCATAAACAGCACAGACAGTTTCAGAGTATTTTGAGTCTTAATTAGCACAGGGCTTTTCTCATTGTTGAGTCAATGATTGCTGCCAGGCCTCCATATCCTTAGGCACCTGGGAATATATTAATCAATGTATTTGGAATATAGAAAAGGAAATATAGTAGTTTTTGATGTTAGCAATACTAGACTTTTTGAGTTAATGAATTTTCTCTTTTGTTATAGATCACTGTACTTTGTTATAAATCACTGTGTCCTTGCTATGTAAAAATGTAACTTCATCACTATCTTAAGACTAAATAGATCTTAAGGGGAACATTGGTGAAGGGTTTTCATTTGTTGAGGCTGATGTTTGCTGCTAAACCTCCATATTCCCTGCCTTTATAATAAATATAACCAGCATATAAGAGAAATAAGTATTAACGTTTAAGATTGATCATGTTAATCTTGGGTTAAATAACTTCCTTTCTTGATTGTAACTCACTACACCCTCTATAGGAATGCAACTTTATTTGGAGGGTGGTGCCTGGTTTAAGAAAAAACACCCTTGGAAAAAATAAGTTTTTGGTTATCAGAAAGAAAGGGTCATAAATGTCAGCAGGCCTGATGGCCAGAAGATGATGTAAAACCTCTAAGACCTTTTTGTTTTTTTATGTAAAGCACCTGATTTTGATAAAGGTCAGGACTGCTGACCCCTGGTGACTCTGTATTCATCCCTATGTGTAACAAAAGGTATATAAGCAAACCTAAAAATAAAGAAATCGGATCAGTTTCGGGAAAGACTGATTCCCTCATGTCGTTCTTTCTTGCTCCTTGTTTTTCTGGCTGAATTCCCATCTGTAGCATGGGTGCCCTCCAAGTCTACTTACCTGTCCTGACTTTCAAGTCCACGCGAGAAGGAGCCCAAAGAGGGGCACCTTCCGATATTCAAGTGGCACCGGTGGCCCAACGTAGATGATGCAAGTTGCTTGTCTTGGAATTTTATTGGTATCCCACGTAAACCAAGTTATTCAGCATCTTTTTCTCTCCTACTATTTTCTGGTCGAATTCCCATCTGGTACATGGGTACTCACCAGCCTGCTAATTTTGCCTGGGCTTCTAAGATCAGACCAGGGGGCCCTCAGTGCCTCCTCTCCTTCGGGAGAATGGGAAGAGACCTGTGGCATACGTAGGTGGTGATTGATATTTCATGTAAACCAAATTATTCAGCCTCTTTTTCTCTGCTAATTTTCTATTCCCTCTCTATCTGTAATTAATTTTTTCCAAGGACGCCGACTCCATCCCCACCTTCGAATCACCCTGGATCCACCAGGCCTGGACCCTGGCAGAAATACTTTGGTGATGAGTCAAATTGATAAAAAGCACACTAAATTTTTGAGAGAACTGTACTGCCAAACAATTACCTTCACTGAAGAGAGTGACTTTTTGATAAGAGTGATTCTTTGGTCCCAGCATGGGACAGCAAAGGGTTGAGAAATTTGCTTGGTTCCTAAGGAGGGAAGTTTCCCTGAGGTCACTTTAGATATGGCCAAAAAATTACGGACGATGATACTCTTTCAGGAGGTGAAGGCAGATGTCCCAGAGAACCATCGACGAGGGCCCTCCTATCAGGAAATGGGATCAAGTCTAATCAAGAAGCATCTCCACTCCCAAGGTAGGAGCCTCAAAGGACAGGATTTTAGAATTGCGACAGTGTTTGCTTTGTGCTTCCCACATTCTGCTTTTCATTTTCAGAATGGCAGTGTTTATTGCAATGATCTTGCCTCTATTCAACCAGTATATAAATTGTGCTTAGAGGGCAAGTAAGTTTTTAGTTCATGGTCTCCAGATGAATCAGAGGCGCATCTGGATTTGAAAGAAAGAAACCACAGAGCACATCATGAATATGCCACAACTGGATGTGCTTACCTCCCTTGGGGCAGAAATGAGTTTGTGTGCAGGAAGGAGAGTGAACCAAGTATCTACACCACGGTGGTTACTACAACTATTTCTGATATTTCTCCTTCCAAGCACAGTACAGGACTGCACTTTTCCGCCCTGCTGAAGTTAGGTAAAGCTCTGTGATTTGCTTTGAACATGAAATATGTTTAAAATTCCAGGTAGAGGCATTATTTTTTATTGAGGTAAAGATAGTACATAATATTATATTAATGTCAAGTGTACAACATAACAATCCAATCTTTGTATACACTACAAAATGATCTCCACCTTAAGTCTAGATACCGTCTATCACCACACACTTGATGCCCTAGAACCAATTCTTCTTATATACCATGCACCCTTCCCCTCTTATACCAGAAGGCAAAGATTCTAATAGCTCAGGGCCTTGGATGAGGACAATGTAGGGTGGATCCTTCACTGACCTGGAATAGAGATGGAGCCTGAGGGAAAAAAAATCCTTTGTTATGGACATCTCCCTCCCATCACGTAGCCTGTGAACCACAAACAGAGGTTCATCTTCTGAAAAGGAAGTGGATGACCAGGAAAGACAGGAGGAAAAAAAAAAAAAAAAAAACAGACTCAAAGGTATTCTAATTTGAATTCAAATACTTCCTGAGGATTTTCCATATTCCTTCCCCTAAATTGCACAAGACCCCCTTTATCTGTCTAAATAATCTGTCTAGATGTAGTACATCTCAAGTTTTTGTTTTTACCCTAAGTAGCTCAAGTTGATTTCTTTACTTTCAACCCGAAGAGCTGTAACTAACGCATCCCCAAACCCATCAAACTGCTCACACCAAAACCCAAAAGCCCGACATGAAAGCAAGGACACATTGGGAAAACCATGGTGGATACAGCCTAAATGGGGATGTGGCAGAGACAGGCTAACTGCTGTTCACACACCACTTTCCGTTCTCTGTGAGCCCACAGCTAGACCACATTTCTCTGCCTCTCTTGTCATTAGGAAAGTCAAGGTGACTGAGCTCTAGCCAGTGAAATAAGAGCATGCAGAAGGTGATGTGCACCAAGCCCCTCATACCACCCTCCATACTTCCTCCCCTTCAGCAGCTTGATGCTAAAGAAGAAAGTGACCGTAGCAGCCATGCATAGAAGACGGCAGAGCCACAAGACTGAAAGAACCTGGGTTACTGAATCGTGACAGAAAAGCCACCCTCTGGCAGGAACACCTGGTTTGCGACAGATTTCAGCTTGCTCTAACTCATCCAGGACTTCCCTGGTGGCTCAGACGGTAAAGCATCTGCCTACAATGCCAGAGACCCATGTTCAATCCCTGGGTCGGGAATATCTCCTGGAGAAGGAAATGGCAATCCACTCCAGAATTCTTGCCTGGAAAATCCCATGGATGGAGGAGCCTGTAGGATACAGTCCGTGGGGTCACAGAAAGTCAGACATGGCTGAGCAGCTTCACTTTCACTCACTAACTCATCCAGAGAAGGAGCAGAAGCAGCCATTTGATGCTGAATTAGCCCTGGTCCTCACCTACCTCCTCCTCTGATCCTCCCTAGAGCTGAATGAGGCAATGAAATCAACCTCTTTTTACAGAGGTGTTAGGCAATGTTCAGAGAAGTTCAGTTGTTGGGGAGGAGATCACATATCACTTCCTAGTAAGTTCAGTCTCAAATACAGACCTGATTTCCAGAGACCAATTTTTTTCTACTGTGAAACAGAAATGCTAAAGATTCCTCCTCAAATTGGACATACTAGCAGCTGACCTAAATCTCTGAACTACAAAACAGATTATAAAAATATGAACGAGAAGGCAATCCCCCTTCAAGATAACTGTATCATCCATTTACTACTGCATGCTCAGTGCTCAGCCAAGAACATAGCACAATGAAGGGCTTTACACATGCCTGTAAAGGTTTTTTGAAAAAAGTCTTACCAGGATGCTCAACACTGCTAGTTATCAGGGAAATGCAAATCAAAACCACAAAGAGATATCACATCACACCTGTCTGAATGACTATCATCAAAATGAACACAAATAAATGTTAGCAAGAATGTGGAGAAAAGCAAACCTTCCTACATTGTTGGTGGGAATGTAAATTGGTGTAGCCACTGTGGAAAACAGTTTGAAGATTCCTCAAAAAGCTAAAAATAAAACTACCATATGACCCAGCGACTACACTCCTGGGTATATATCCAAAGAAAATTAAAACACTAATTCAACAAGATACATGCACCCCAATGTTCGTAGCAGCATTATTTACAATAGTCAAGACATGGAAGCAAGTGTCCAAAAACTGATAAATGGATACATAAGATGTGTACACACACACACACACATACACACACACACACACACACACACACACACAAGATGGAATACTACTCAGCCATAAAAAACAAAATCTTGCCATTTGCAACAACATGGATCGACTTGGAGAGTATTATGCTTGATGAAATATGTCAGAAAGAGAAAGACAAATACTATATGATATTACTTATATATGGGATCTAAAGAATACTACAGACTAGTGAATATAACAGTCAGAAACAGACTCACAAATACAGAGAACAAACTAATAGTTACCAGTGAGGAAAAGGAAGCAGGCAGGGCAAGATAGGGATAGGAGATTAAAAGATACAAACTACTGTATAAAAAATAAACTACAAGGATATATTATGCAGCACAAGGAATATACCCAATATTTTATAATAACTATAAGTGGAGTATAACCTTCAAAATTCTGAATCACCATGTTGTACACCTGAAACTAATGTAATACTATAAATCAGCTATAAATAAAAACATCTTACCAAGAAACAAACATTCACGTGTACATCACACTACAATTAAATATCAGCAAAACAGGTGCTGTGTACATCTTTCACATGTAGACCAACCAGAAGACTTTAATTCTATCAAGTGTAATTTATTTAAATAACAATTCAATTGCACATTGTAGGTAAACCAGCAAAGCAATATGAAAATAAAGAATTCCAAGAGTATCCAGCAACTTAAACACACATCTAATAATGCAGAGTATTCTATAATACTAAGGAATGAAAAATAAAACATGACTTCAAGATAGGCTGATTTATTTGCACTTAAAAATACAGTTTCTAAGATGATATTTGTTTTCAAAAATGTCTTAATGTTAAAGATAGGCTACAGGAACTGATGTCTTCATGTTGAAAATTTATATCTCACATCAGCATGAGCTTACACATCACAGATGATAACATTACACAAAATGAGCAAATGAACACCCAATTTGGAACAGAGTTTTGATATTAAAAAAACATCAGAAGTTCACAGTTTTCTTCTTTCTTCTTGACTTATACTGATAAAATGCGTTTATACCTCGAGCCATTTCACTTTCTAGCACCAGATCCAATGGCTACTTGATCAGCAGATGGATGCTACTAAACACAGTCCTCTTACTTAAAAGTCACATCTTCCATTTCTAAACATATTTTGCTCTGTAAAACTGTGACCACTGGGAATGGGGAAGATAGGATTTAAGTTCAAATGTAATGAGAAGAGAAAAAGTGAGACAAAATGCTGAAAATGTTTACTAATAAAACATTAAACTTTAAAGTACATACAGGTAGGTTTGATGATTCAACAGGAAACCAACATTGATTTGCAAAAACGCTATGGCCTATAATTAAAATTCCCCTACATGTCAAGGTAACATGAAGGTTTTTTAGGTGACCAGATCTCTAGACAGATTTGTTTGTGCATTTTAAGTCAAAGCAAAATTTTCCAAGTGAAGTACCTACAAAATAAATTTGCTTTGGAAATAAGACTCAGTAATAAAATAATACTTTTCACTTATTAAATATATATTTTGCCTTTACATATGATTCAGCAACTTACATCAAAAAATTCAAGAGTTCTATAAACATCTGCAAATAAATATTTTAAAACGCTAGTATACAAATGAATCTGCTGGTATTCATTCAGGTGTTTAGATGGTGGCAGTTAGCAAAGGAAGAAAACTTTAAAATAAACTACTTAGTTATAAAATTCTCCCCTAACATAACATGAGAATGCAATACACTGTTGAGAATTAAGTAATTTTTCTGGATAGCACATAACAGTGAAACACATGTGTTCTCCTTCCGCAAATCTTAGTTACACAGAATCCAATGGTACTGTCTTTGGAAGCTATTAAATTAATAGCCTAAGATTTATAATGTTTGCCATAATCTCTCTTTATATGTAAATTACTTTCTTAAAGCACTATATAGGAAACATTTGTCCACTATGAAGAAAAAAACCACTTCAAGAAAAATAATGAACTAACAAAAATTATTCAAACTCTTTTACTATACCCAAAGTTGCCACCCAGACACTTGGCTCCAATAAAGACAAGAATGAATAAAACGCATGACTCTAAAGCAGGCAGAGTCTTCCCTTAAAATGAAGAAGACAGTCCAGCACTTCAAAATAATGCAATTCCTTTAAAACTGAAATAAGCAATATTCTTTAACACATTCATCTTATCCAGTTTCTCTGGCTTTCAGTTGTTACACTGTGACTAACCTTTTTTCCCCTAAATGATGTGACACAAACTAAAAACTTAAAACTAATTTATTAAAAAAAAAATTAAGTAGCAGTAAAATAAAAGCTCCCACTGGGATATACCAGCATCCCTTATATTCATCATTTAAATTACATGTGTCTAAGAACTACTGGATTAACATGTAAGGTATATTATATATTAATATGCAACTAGGTTTTACTTAATGAAGGTATTAAAGTCCCTTCAGTTTTCCTATGAGATATCTAATCTGTAGGCACTGGTATGCTCTCTTTATTAGCAAAATACAGTGAGGTGGCTGCTTTAATTTCTTCCATGCAGAGTCGTGTTACAGTATTACTACACTGACACATCTGTAAACTGGACAGAATGAAGGTTGGACTTTCTGTGAAGCTAGATCCACACTGTCCTACAGGATAGGTCAGGCCAAGAACCTGCTCAGCCTTCTCAATCTACTACATAGCCTCTATCATTTCTTTTTGTGGTTATGAAATTGTAAACAGACTGGAATGGACTTCAACATCAAGGTCAAACAGCAACCACTCAACACTGAAGTTATTGCTCCTCAAGCTAAATTCTGGTGTGTCCTTTTCATTACACGTCAACATTCTAAAGTAACTAAGTCTAAGGGATGTTTAAAAGACAAAACTACCAACAATGAGGGCAAGAAACAGTTTTATAATAAGCAATCTAATAATATAAAGAAAAAATATGTAAATAATTGATCTGAGGGAGGGAAAATGGGAGAAAACCCCAGACTCCTTCTGAAGGAACAGTATAAAATAATATTATCTATTTAATTTTTGCAAGCTGTTTTCTGTCTATTTATGTATCTGACCAAGAAATGTTTAGTCACTAAGTCGTGTTTGACTCTGTGACCCCCATGGACTGCAGCCTACCAGGCTCCTCTATCCATGGGATTTCCCAGGCAAGAATACTGGAGTGGGTTGCCATTTCCTTCTCCAGGGCATCTTCCCATTGGCAGGTGGATTCTTTGCCACTGAGTCACCAAGGAAGCCCCACAGGAAATGTCTAAAGAGCTTTACAATATGTCAGTTATATGTATGCATATCACTTAGGTATTATATACATATTAAACATAATCAGCAGCAGAAGACAAATACACAACTTTAAATAAACTATTTGCCAAATTATTCTCTAAATGGGTAACTAGTACCTAAAATTTTTAAAGGAGAATATTGGCCTAGCTGAGTCAAAGATGAAACACTAATAATACAAGGAGATTAAAGTGGTCACCCAAATCTTCAGAATAATGTTAATCCTAGAAAATATTTTAATCATATAATCTAACATCTTAAAAGTGAGAGTCTCTTCATCTACAAACTAAGAGTTTGTGCTGTTACATCTCAAGAAGTAAGGAATGTCTATAAAGTCAGATTAAGCTAATAATCCTAAAAATAAAATCTCTCAGGCACTGGTATGCTCTCTTTATTAGCAAAATACAGTGAGGTGGCTGCTTTAATTTCTTCCATGCAGAGTCGTGTTACAGTATTACTACACTGACACATCTGTAAACTGGACAGAATGAAGGTTGGACTTTCTGTGAAGCTAGATCCACACTGTCCTACAGGATAGGTCAGGCCAAGAACCTGCTCAGCCTTCTCAATCTACTACATAGCCTCTATCATTTCTTTTTGTGGTTATGAAATTGTAAACAGACTGGAATGGACTTCAACATCAAGGTCAAACAGCAACCACTCAACACTGAAGTTATTGCTCCTCAAGCTAAATTCTGGTGTGTCCTTTTCATTACACGTCAACATTCTAAAGTAACTAAGTCTAAGGGATGTTTAAAAGACAAAACTACCAACAATGAGGGCAAGAAACAGTTTTATAATAAGCAATCTAATAATATAAAGAAAAAATATGTAAATAATTGATCTGAGGGAGGGAAAATGGGAGAAAACCCCAGACTCCTTCTGAAGGAACAGTATAAAATAATATTATCTATTTAATTTTTGCAAGCTGTTTTCTGTCTATTTATGTATCTGACCAAGAAATGTTTAGTCACTAAGTCGTGTTTGACTCTGTGACCCCCATGGACTGCAGCCTACCAGGCTCCTCTATCCATGGGATTTCCCAGGCAAGAATACTGGAGTGGGTTGCCATTTCCTTCTCCAGGGCATCTTCCCATTGGCAGGTGGATTCTTTGCCACTGAGTCACCAAGGAAGCCCCATAGGAAATGTCTAAAGAGCTTTACAATATGTCAGTTATATGTATGCATATCACTTAGGTATTATATACATATTAAACATAATCAGCAGCAGAAGACAAATACACAACTTTAAATAAACTATTTGCCAAATTATTCTCTAAATGGGTAACTAGTACCTAAAATTTTTAAAGGAGAATATTGGCCTAGCTGAGTCAAAGATGAAACACTAATAATACAAGGAGATTAAAGTGGTCACCCAAATCTTCAGAATAATGTTAATCCTAGAAAATATTTTAATCATATAATCTAACATCTTAAAAGTGAGAGTCTCTTCATCTACAAACTAAGAGTTTGTGCTGTTACATCTCAAGAAGTAAGGAATGTCTATAAAGTCAGATTAAGCTAATAATCCTAAAAATAAAATCTCTCAGTCTAGTACATAAGGAACTGAGGAAGGGAGAGAATAATAATGTTCAAACAGGCCAATGATCAATGACTATTTGCAGAAGAAATATAATGAAAGAAAAGTTTATGGGAACTTAAATAGAAAAAGCAAACCTCACAGATACATATTTGAACCATGATGGGTGATTTAAGGTGATCTCAGCAGGCAGCGGGTATAAGTCAGAACCCCAGGAAGCATGGCAGGGGAAGGCATGTATGAATGAATGCTCCTTGACTCTCAGCATCATTCCAACATGTGCCAAGGTCCAAGTGCTCTATGGCGACACGTGGCCAGTGGCTACCATAACTGGAGAGCAGGACTGAAGGAGAAACAAGAGTGTTGAGAGGCTGGGGAGGATACATTTTCTGAGATCCACTCCATGCCCTATGAAGCACAAACTCTTAGGGCATCAGAATAGTCATTGGAGTCTTCATTAGATTATTTTAACTAAATGTATTTGAATTTATGATTTACAAATATGGATTCAGTAAGAAAACAAATATAAAAAAATTAATGAAGAATGAATCAGAATGACCGAAATTTTTTCAGTTGACTATAAAGATCTTTTTGAAATTATTTTAAAAGTTCAAATGAAGAAAAATCTCTATTCAGAAACATCAACAGACTCGGTTTAAAGAATGGATGAGAAGTGAAGTGAGTATTAACTGCAGCAACTATTAGTGCCTATCTCAATGTAACTGCCTCTAAAAGTAGCTTCAGAAGAGAAAACACTTTTCTTTGAAAGCCGATAACTTTCTTCTTTACACAATCCCACTGATTTGAATCTGAACAAAGACTCACAGTGACCTCGAAGCTCAAACCATAAGCTTCCAGGTCAGGTAGGAATGATCGTCACATAGCTCTGTTAAACTCACTCCTTTGCAAAACAGATGGTTATACTCTTGTATTGTTTCAATGATTAATAATCTTTGACATTGATTAATCTGGAATTCACCTACAGCTTCTACTCACTTGTAGGAGAGACAAAGAATCAATGAACCCCTTTTCCTATATTTCTTGAGACCTTCTTATATCCAGAAGAAGCAAAGAAACATTAAAACATATGTTCATATAGGAGCTGATACAGTTGACCTTCCATTGTCAAGCAGAATTATCATGCTTTGTCATGTCATACCATTGTCATGCTTTGCTTGTCACCAAAATTATAAAGCCTCATCTATCTAAGTCTTAAGTTTGTGTTTGTTAGTTGCTGAGTCATGTCTGACTCTGCGACCCCATGGACTATAGCCCACCAGGTTCCTCTGTCCATGGAATTCTCTAGGCAAGGATATTGGAGTGGGTAGCCATTCCCTTCTCCAGGGGATCTTAAATTTACATAAAGCCAATATCTGGCTTTTCATTTAAAAAAAAAACAAAAAAAAATTAAGGCAATTATACCAAGAATTACACAAACTGCACCAACATTGGCAGCCCAACCTCCTTACAAATGCCCCTTAAAACAGCAGATAAAACATTGTCACTTCAGGACTCATTCTTCACAGAACACCCTGAGTTACAAATAACCCCATAAATGCAGTATAAGCAGATGTCACAAGAAGCTAGTACTGCCATAGTATCTTGAACATGGCAGGAACAGATGACTATTTGTAGCATTAATGATACTACAACATTTAAAAATCCATTGGATAAGTAGGCAGACAGGAAATAAAAATACAAATATAATAAGAACAAATAACAAGGGAAAAATCTTAATGGGAAATATGAATTCTTTATGTTTGTTCCAGTACTGTTGAGTTAAAACAAAAATAACCTCCATTAACTTAAACCATTTCCATTTTACATTAGAAACAGCATTTTTTTTACTTACTTTTGCTCTGACTCACAGCTTCTCACAAAAGCAATGAGCTTTTTTTTTTTTTTAATTAAAAAAAAATAATGCTACTGAAGCTCTTCTAAGGAATTTGGAAACTTTTTTCCCAAGTAATATTTAAAGAAATTGTTCAACAGATTTTCCACTACTAATTGTAATGGCAGTTGATTTATTTCCTCTTTCGTCTGGTCCTCACATAGAGTTTCATAATTCATATTAATAGCATGTGAGGAAATTTACCACCTATATTATCTGAAAGGGTGGTACTCTGACTAGAGTTGAATTCATCATTTTCCATTGGAAATACATCCTCGGTATTGGCCAAGAATTAGTACGGTGAAGAAAATAAGATCACATACCTGCTGGCTACAGGGTCTTAGGCGTGTGTGCATGTGGGCAAAGACATTTCTGTCATGTCCAATTCTTTGCGACCCTACGGACTGTAGCCCACTAGGCTCCTCTATCCATGGGATTCTCCAGCCAAGAGATACTAGAGCTGGGTTGCCAAGCCCTCCTCCAGGGATCTTCCCAAGCCACAGATCGAATCCACGTCTTATGTCTCCTGCATTGGCAGGTGGGTCCTTTACCACTAGCACCACCTGGGAAGCCCACAGGCTCTTATAATAGGAAATAAACATCAGGGCACAAATTCACAACGTGAGCTCATGTCAGTGCTAAACACTGAATAAATCCAAACTTGAATGAATCCCGCTTCTTTCCTTTTGCATCAGAGACCACAGACTCAGCCAATACTTTAGTTTTGATACTGTAATCTGTACATAAAAATCATAACTATTACAACAACTCATATTCACACAGCCTTTCAATTTACAAAAAAAGCTGTCATGCACGGTATTCCGTTGAGCCCTCACAAACACCAAGCTCTGTGTTGCTGTCTCCATTGGGGAAACTGAGTCCTAGAAAGGGTTGATGACTTGCTCCATATTGAGCAACTATTAACTAACAGAGCAGGGCTCCTGACTGCCAGTCGGGGGCTGTTTTTGTTCCCCTGAGGAGGCTTCCAGGACCAGGTATTCTTCATAACAAATATAAGACAATATCCTGATTCATTGATACATAAATCATGTTTTGTCGCTCTGTATGCAATCTTGTCTTGAGCCGCTACATATACATATTGGAGAGCTGGGGTGAGGTGCGGGGGTGGAGGCAGTGATGATCGTAAAATAAAACGCACACCAAGTGGGAATGGTTTGGATTAAACATTTTAACATTGGTTGCTGAAAATAAATACCTAAGACACTGACCTACAATTATAAAGCTGAAAGAGACCTTGGAAGTCGTCTGTTCTTTTTCCATTTCACAGATGAGGAAAATATGGTGATGGAGAGAGCCGGAACTCCCTAAAGGTCACCCTGGTAACAGCTGACAGCAGAGCCAGCACCACACAGTCAGGCTCTCTTCCACTCTATGCCCTGATTGTGTCTGCAAATTAAAGGACTAAGCACAGTCCAGATATTTACAAGGAAACATCACAGTGCTAGAAAGATTAGAAAACTAGACCTTACACACCAACATTATGAGTGTAAAAATTACTGATATCATTTAAAGCAGCAGGAACTTTATAAGAAAAATAATCAAAGTATATTTTTTAGCTCTCATGGTTAAGATTGAAAATAATCTAAAATATAAATTTTCCCTTTAGATACATGGA
>SJYC01149399.1:0-31145 GCA_006408675.1 Madoqua kirkii | reverse complement strand
CAACAAACTATCTCTGAAGTTTAACTGCCCAACAAATCTAAATATGGCTCAGGTTATAAGCCATTTACTACTTACATGATATTCATTTCCATATTTAAAAAAATAAATAATCTATTTAGACGCTATTGTACCTGTGAGTCCTTTAAAAGACTTCTTCACTCTCCAATTCAAATTAATTTGAAATTCCTTTTGAAGATGCAAAATATAAGAGTTTTCAAGATATTACTGACCATCATTCCATAGAGAAAAAAAAAACACTTAAGTAGACCAAGAATAAATCACATAAATTATAGAAAATATTGACAGTAAAATTCGTTTTCTGTCTCTCATTCACAAGATCATTTTTCCACTTTAATACGAGGCCTAATCTATAGTAGACACTGATACAAATTGAAAGAAAATTCCATCCTTCATGTTCTGATCAATCTGAAGACGATTTTTTCCAGAGGTGAAGAGCTGCCTGAATTCTGAAGTGTAATCTGGACTCCAGCGAGTAATCTTTGTAGTTATTTCTAAAGACAGATAACAATAAAATTTTAATGTCAAAACTCCTTTATAAACCAGAGCACCACCACCCTCCTCCCCCTCCCTCACTTTCATTCATTTACTCTCAAACATCACTATGCATAACAGTGGATTTTGTTAAAATGCAGATTCTGTTCCTGGGAGGAGAAGGGAATGACAATATACTGTCTTTCTCGAAGTTTCCAGGTGGTGGTCTAAAAATCCTACTTTGAATAGCAAGGTTTGTACTTCTCCCAAACGGCAAGAAGGTTATGCTGAGGGCTTAAAAATTTTTGTGAACTATTTTTAAATAGGTAACCTCCTTTTCTAAACTGGAAGTTTTAGGCAACCTCATATAAACAAGGTGAATAGGATCATTCACCCCCTCAAAAAAAATTAAGTTAAACATACACACACACTCATGAAACAACAGTGACAACAAAGATAGTAGGATTATCTGGTAACAACAAAATTACTCCAGTTCTCACAGGCAAATATCAATGGTTTGGTCAACAATTACTATATGACAATGTCAGGAAGGGAATTAGAAATCCACAGATTACTTTAAAACGTCACTTATATCATCTGTGTTGACTTCTCTTTGCTAGAACTGTTCAGACTCAGAAAAATAGAATGGCTTGGATCTTGGGCTCTACTTTCACACACACCACCTTGGCCCATGGGAGAGCTATATCTTTCTCTGCAGGGGCATTCACTTCTTTCTACAGCCCTTTATGTTATACAGGTCTAAGGGTTACTTACTGGTTACCTTGCTAAGGGTTATTACTAATAAGCTAAGCCAACATCTTACTAGAATTTACCAAAGGGTGTAATTGAGTATTTCCCTAATTAACCTCGGTGGCTTTGCAAAGCTCCTACTGTACAAGGAGGACTGCAGATAATCAACATTCTTAAAATTATTGGGAAGTTTGTCTATGTTGGCATCACTAGCACTGTCTTGAATTAGTGTTGACTTTTTGATCACTGCTGGTCTTGCTTTTTCTCAGTGAATTACTGGTCTTTTATTTTCATTGCTATATATTTGCCTTATATATTACTTGAAAGTGAAAGTTGCTCAGTCTTGTCCAGCTCTCTGCAACCCCATAGCCTGCCAGGCTCCTCTGTCCATGGAATTCTGCAGGCCAGAATACTGGAATGGGTAGACATTTCCTTCTCCAGGAAATCCTCTGAGCCCAGGTATCAAACCCCAGACCTCCCACATTGCAGGCGGATTCTTTACCATTTGATAACACTAAACATGTCCACATGATAAATACTTGGAAACGGTACTTTTAGTCCCAAATTTTCCAATGGCTAGATTTGAAGATACATGAACGTTAGCTGAAATGGCAGTCATACTCACTCTCAAGAAACTAACTTTAAAAGTGACTTTCTCATATCTCTAGCTTAATAAAATAAAAAAGTGGAATCGCTGGCTCCACTTTTTCACTTCACTTGTCCAAGTTGCTGATGATCTTCATGCTGCCAAATTCAGCAGCCACTTCTCTTGTCTCACCTTGCTTGACCTCTTGGCAACCATCTTCACAACTTCCTACTTTTCTTTTGAAACATTTTGTTCACTTGGCTCTCAAAGATGTCATCCTAACTCATGGCCACTTCTTAATCTTACTATTTAATCTGTAAAATAACTGCATAGCTCAAGGCTCTGTGCTGGATCTCCTTCTCTAGCTATACAGCTTTCCTCAAATGACCCCACCACAGCTTTAAATATCACTGTCTCTGTCCTGCTATTAAGTCACTTCAGTCGTGTCCGACTCTGTGCGACCCCATAGACAGCAGCCCACCAGGCTCCCTGGTTCTTGGGATTGTCCAGGCAAGAACACTGGAGTGTCCTGGTGACATTCAAATATCTACAACTGGCCTTGACTTTTACACTGAGCTTCATGCTCATATAAATGACTGTCAACTCACCATCTCCATATGAATACCTATAGGTACCTCAAAATAACACAGTCCAAACAGAAATACGTTCTTTTTCCTCTCTTCAACCATGCTCCTCTAAGTATTCCCCATTTCAGTAAAGCATCATTATCAACCTAGTATCTTGACACCCTCCCCCTCCTATCCCCAGCCAGGAATGCTCCTCATCCAGTCTTCTGGTGACAGATCTTCTCAGGACTGGCTTTAATTATGCTAATCTCAACTACATAGCATCTCCTCAAGGAAACCTTTAGAATCAACTCAATCTAAAGTAACACCCAGCTACCTTGTATCATATCACAAATCTCAACGAAGCATAAATCATTGCTATTTCTCTTATCTGTGTATTTACCAATATCCCACAATTTAGAAAGCAGAAACATTGCCTGTTGACACACAGTTGTTTGTTTAGAACCTTCTCTAGTGTCTGGCACATAATAGGTACTCAGTGAATGCTTGCTAAATTTAAGGAAATGAACAAACCAATGCATTATTAAGCTAGTGTGGCCTAGAGCTACCATGGCATTCTTTCTCCACTGTAAGTAGTGTTCAAAGCAAGCAGACCACAGGGTTTGTGTCCCTAGTAAATGAACCATGATCACAGGAAATCTGAGCGCCACTGTCCACCAGGATTGATAAAGTGCTATGAAATTGCCACAATAGCCAGAACGAAGAAAGAGTCAGAAAGATTCAAAGGGCTTCTTCAAATCGGAGGCTTTATAATGAAATGAGAAAGACTGTGGAATATACCAAAAGTCAGCAACTATAACCAAAATTATGGCCAACTCTGGGCACACCCAATTATTTACATATTGCCTTCTATGGTCACTTTCAACACAACTGAGTACTTACGATGGAGACCCTCTACTGAAAAGCCAAAAGTGTTAACTGCCCCTTTACAGAAAAAAGTTTTCTGACCTCTGATGCAGAAGAGAATAGGTTAGAAATCTGTCCTGTAGGTACCCCAAATCACATTTGTAAACAGTCATAGGATCAGGCATTAAGAAGCTTGAAAATTGCACAATTCCAACAAAAGCCACAAGTAGAAATTAAGCATAAATTAGCAGAGGTAATATAATGAATCATTTTTCACTAATATGTTCATTTTTAAGTGTATCGAGTTATTGCTGTTGTAAAAATAGTATTGATATTCCTGACTCCATAGCAATCAAGGTGCCATTACTACTTACCTTGCAGTTTCTAGGACCTTTATGGCCTTGTCAATTTCTCCTTGGTTTTTATACAAAAATGCCAATTCAAACAGAGTAAATGGCCTAGGTAGTGGTCATACTTCAGTAGCTTTTCACTAAAAGAGTAAATGAAAAGCAATTGAATGTAAACAGAAGAAGGAACATATCATTCTTTTTCAACATATATATTTTTCCCCATTCTTATCAAAATAGGTACAGCACTAAGTCTATTACTAGAGAAAAGCTGTCATTATACAGTTAAAGAATATAATAAACTATGGTAATAAACAGTATGCTTTTAACATATTACTTTTTTTTTTTTTGGTCTCACTGTATTGCATACAGAATCTTAGTTCCCCAATCAGGGATTGAACTCATGCCCTCTGCAGTGGAAGCACAAAGTCCTAACCACTGGAACACCAGGGATTTCCTCTATTACTCTTTCATTTTATTCCTTAGTCTAAATCCAGCATTGAACATTGTTTCCTGCCTTTCACGCAGACAAAAACATGCAGATTTTTGAAGATTATCCTAGAAAGGACAAGATCATGAACATGTTCAGAAATGACTCCATTTAGAACATGACTTCACTTATTTTTTACTAAGGTTTAACTGCCTTTACACTATTTGTCTTATAATGCTTCAAAATGTCAAGAAAGAAGGGGCCAACGCTTCCATTTACAGCAGTATTATGAAAATTATCTGACTTCCCAACATCTAAAAGCGCTGAAACAAATACCAGCAACACCCTTTTAAAAAGAGAGCTCAGATCACAAGAACATAAGGAAGACTCTGAAACTGAAAACAAAACCAGAACTCTAATTGTGTCGATGATGGGTCTGTTTCAGCCACGGCTTTGTGTCTCTGTCCACACAGGAGGTGAGACCCTGGGCCCACATAATCCGTACAGCAGGGGCTGAGACCACTACAGAAAGCTGGGGCCCAGCTCCATCAGAGAAACGGTAGAAGATGAGAACCCACTCACGGCACAGGAGGAAGCCAAGGGCAGTTGGCTCTGCGGCCTGTACTCTGTGTGCTCAACTGCTTCAGTCGTGTCTGACTCTCTGTGACCCTATGGACTACAGACCATCAGGCTCCTCCACTTGGGGGATTCTCCAGGCAAGAACACTGGAGTGGGTTGCCGTGCCCTCCCCCAGGGGATCTTTCGGACCCAGGGATCAAACCCACGTCTCTCATGTCTTCTGCATTGGCAGGTGGGTTCTTAACCACTAGCGCCATCTGGGAAGACTGGCCTATTCTCTAGGTAGGAAGAAAAAGCAAATCCTTTAAGAAATTAATAATCAATGGGCCTGTCCTCACCTGCATTTGCAATTCAAATTTATGTGGCCTAAATGATCTAAGAACTTCTAAGCAACAAAATTAACATGAAAGTGGCCCAGGGTGAGAAAAGCCTTCGGGGCATCTGGCAGAAACAAAAGCACAGTGCTTAGAAGGAGACTTCCTCAGTCCTAGCCTCACTGGAGTCTCAAGATAAAACTCACTGAAGTTGAGTTCACAATCCAAAACTATAAAACATACCAGCAGACTATCCACTATGAGATTCAAAAGACACAACAAATAGCCCAAATAAGTCATCCTTTTGATCCTAATAAAGGTATCAATAAAAGGGAGCTCAATGGATACTTCTTTAACATATTTACTAAAGACAGCATATTATTAATTTGAGAAATAGACATTGAGTCTTTCCTCTTCTTGTAAGGACAGCACTCCTCCTACATTCTCAGAAAATACGGTCAGAAGAAGAGGATCAGTAGTTATAGATGGGAAAGCACATGATATAGCACAGAGGATGTCAAGCAGAAGTCTGTGGCTGTGACTTATTCGGTATACAGAATGGTTTCCAAAAAACTGAGCCAAGGTTTAAAAATCAGAAGATGTTACATAAAATTCAGATTCCAGGCTTTCAATGGTAAATTGTAGGGATTATTACCAGTGGGCCCACACTGTCAAGAATAATAATCAATTTGAGTTCAGGAGTGGCGGTACTCTTTAGAGAGACCACACAATCTCCCTGATCTGCGGCGCCTACTAATCCACATTCCCACCATCACTCAGAAAGGTTACTTGTCTGGCCCCTGTAGATAACTGCATCTGTGACTCCAGATGCAAGAAGAGGGCCAGGCAACAGAACCTTGACTCAACTCTCTAATTAGCAAAGGGGCAGGACATCATCATCAGTGCTACTGAGGGGATAATACTCATTCATCCTAGAAAAATGCCCCATGCCAAAAGAGAAACTGTTATAGCATTTATCACAGTTGTTCTTTCCTGCCAAATTATCATTACAATGATGGTTAGTCTGTTTATTCAACTCTGAAACCCTAGGATTCAGGATCACATTTTCTGGCACATAGTGGGTACTCAAATATTGGTAGAATAAATGAATGACAAACAAATGCACAAATCAAAAAAAGTATCAGATGTTCAGTACGTTGCTGCCAGAATTTAGACAGACACCTGTCAGCGTGGCTGTAAATTCAGCTTTCGTGAGTCACCTCTAAACACCATGTGGAAAAGCATAAAGCCATGTTCACTTAGGTTATCATTTCTTTCTCAAAGAATAAAGAAAACATTACTGGATTCTCTTTCTGACAACACCAAGTGAAAAAAGGTTAGCAGCAGAGATAAAAGCATCGCCTTCTCACAGCGATTCCCCAGAAACCGCAATTTGCACTCAAGCTGGTTTCACTGTCTGCTTTTACCTTTGGACAATATGATTGAAGCACAATTCTGCTTGCAAGGGCCGCTGTAAGTTCTTCAGGCAGCACCCTTTTAGCAGTTTCACTAGGCAGTCATCATCTACAGAGTAGTCGCTGGAGTCTTAAAGCAAAATACATACAGTTTACTCACAAAAAACAAAAAATATCCTACTTAAGAGGCAGCACTAACAGCTGTTAGGTTTCAGAGGGATCATTTAAAATTTTTTAAATATATATGTTCAGCATTTTTATGCCTCACTAAATTCAATGAAAATACTTCAAATGAAAAGAATATCAAGTTTAATACTCCAACACACCATTTGATTAAGGGGTTCACTCTTGCCTTTTTTCATTTTATCACTCTCGCCACTCAAAAAAAATTTTTTAGGTGCTTGCCTCTGAGTTAAATGACCTTAGGTAAAATAATAGTAGTGTGAACTGTAAATAAAGTAAGAGCTTTATTAATTTAATGAAAGGTAAAGCAGTGAGGAGCAAGCAGGCGGCTTCTTCCTGTGACTCCAGCCCCCAACTGGGCTGGCTTCATGTGGAAGAGGGTAACGCTTCCATGTGGAGAAGCAGATGGCCTTCTCCCCATTAAAAATTCAGGAAGGAGAACACCCTCCCCAGATCATTATGTTTACAGCTTACCAGTTCTCCCAGGTTAGGTGCTTTGGGGGATGAAATTATGTCATAAAATTAGACATGAAATACATGTAAAGCACCTAAAATCCCCACAAACTTCTAACTGCATGAGGCCAATATAGAGGATCTTCTTTCAAGACATTTTTCCTTTTGAAAATGACTCTATCTTCTATAGTCCAAGCCTAATACCTATTAACAGAAGGAACCATATCGTGTGACATCTATCTGACAAAGGTGGCCATTTCACATCTATACTGCTTTTGAATTTGGGTTTTTCTTTTTTTCAAGTTAAGTAGAAATAAGTCATTCCAAGACAGACTGATAATTTATACATTTCAGGCTGTGAGAACACAGGTGGGAAGGGATAAAAAACCAAAATGATGAGGCTTTGAGAGCCCTTCATACTGAAACACTCTTGCTTTCAGTACAAATATTAGAAATCACCATTAACACATGCTGGTGTTTTAATCAGTAAACAGCTTGTCTATGGGAGGTTAAGGATGCTACTTAACCAAGTCAAAGAAGGTTGCTTTATTTCTAGGTGCTGAAGATAGCTGATAATCACCTCTCACTTCCAAGATCTGACAAGTTACTCACTATGAAAATCACAAATATCAATACCACATTACCTTCCCTATTAAAGACCATCCCCCCCCAAAAAAACCAATCTATTTATGCTTCTAATCAACAAACCAGATTGGGGCTATGTTTAGGATCTGCGGCTGATTTCAATCAGTGAATGAGAAATCTGTGGATACAGGGGGCAGAGTATGGAACTTGAGCATCCAAAGACTGTGGTATCCACAGTGAGCTTGGAATCAATTCCACGTGGAAAATAAGGGGTAACCATATACAAAGGTCTTATCAGTGGTGGTATGTATTAGTCTATAATACAAAGGATGGACATTCAAACATTAGAATTTATTCTACTGAACTAAAACCCTCATCTTTGTAGGAAAACAGAAGCAAGCTAGCCTACTCCTTTGGAGGAAAAAATAGCCTACAAATATTTTCACTTAAAAAAAAGTTTTTCTTTACCTCCCATTTTTCACATTTACACTTACTTTTAAACATATTCATGTTTTCATCTAATTTGCAAATATGTGACATTTAATCACAATTAATTCCCTTAATGACAGGGACAATGTTTTTTCTACTATCACAATGCTATACCTGGTATGAAAAATGAGTGTTCAAAGGAACAAATTAATGAAAAGTGGCCAAATTAGTTTCACAAAAATAAATACCAGTAAATTTGTTCAAAAGCCTTAATAGATTTTACTGAACTGTAACTTTCTGAAACCCATTTTTTGAAGTAAATTTTTATGGAGTTTTATCTCAGTTAAATTTTAAAATGATGTGGTTTTACATTGAGTTTCCACTCAAATCAAAGTAAACATTTTTCCTTTTGAAATTATTCTATATAAAAAATTGTTTGAAAAAATCTTACACCCATTAGCATGCTACTACCAAAAAACAAACAAAACAGATTTAAAAAAGAAAAGAAAATTACTAGCACTGTCAAGGATGTAGAGAAATTGAAACCTGTGTGTATTGTTGGTGGGAATGTACAAAGGTGCAGCCACTAGAGAAAACAGTATGTCAGTCCCTAAAAAAATTAAAAATAGAAATGTTACATGATCCAGCAAATCCACCTTGAGGGATATATCTAAAAGAACTGAAAGCAGCATCTGAATGAAATATTTGCATACACATGTTTATAGAAGTATTGTTCACAGTCAAAAGTGGAAGCAACCCAAATATACAGTGATGGATGAATAGATAACACAATTTGGTAAAAACACCCAACAGAATATTATGCAGCCTTAAAAATGAAGGAAATTCTGACACACACTGCAACATGGACGCACCTGGAGGACATCAGGATAAGGGAAATAAGGCAGTACAAGAGGAAAAAGACTGCACGATTCCACCTATATAGTCTCTAGAGTGTCAAATTCACAGTAATAAAGAGTAAAACAGTGATTGCCAGCCATTGTGAAGGGCAGGAAATGGGGAGTTACTGTTTAAGGGGTATGAAAAAGTTCTCAAAACTGGCTGTACAACTGGACCATACAGTTTAAAAATGGTTAATATGGCAAATTTTATATTATGTGCATTTTCCTACAATTAAAAATGTAGAAGATAATATAAAAATGTAAAGAGGTTCATTTATCTATACTAAAGATAAAAACTTTATATAAAATTTTATATATAAATTATAATTTAGATATAAAATTATAAAATCTATAATAATATAACAGATCTAAAATTTTAAAATCTATATCTATAATATAATAACTCTATATTAATAGTTAATTAATAGATGATTAATTAACTAATTGGGCTAATTAATAGACACTTACTCCTTGGAAGAAAAGTTATGACCAACCTAGAGAGCATGTTTAAAAGCAGAGACATTACGTTGCCAACAAAGGTCCGTCTAGTCAAGGCTATGGTTTTTCCTGTGGTCATGTATGGATGTGAGAGTTGGACTGTGAAGAAAGCTGAGCGCCGAAGAATTGATGCTTTTGCACTGTGGTGTTAGAGAAGACTCTTGAGAGTCCCTTGGACTGCAAGGAGATCCAATCAGTCCATTCTGAAGGAGATCAACCCTGGGATTTCTTTGGAAGAAATGATGCTAAAGCTGAAACTCCAGTACTCTGGCCACCTCATGCGAAGAGTTGACTCACTGCAAAAGACTCTGATGCTGGGAGGGATTGGGACGCAGGAGAAGGGGACGACCGAGGATGAGATGGCTGGGTGGCATCACGGACTCAATGGATGTGAGTCTGAGTGAACTCCAAGAGATGGTAATGAACAGGGAGGCCTGGCGTGCTGCAACCTACTGAGTGACTGAACTGAACTGAACCATATGATCCAGTAACCCCACCTCTGTATATTTATCTGGAAAAAAAAAAAACAACTACTATCTCGAAAAGATATATGCATGCTCATGTTCACTGTATTATTTACAACAGACAAGCATGGAAAAGATCTAACTATCCATCAATGGATGAATGGATAAAGGAAATGTGAAATACATGCCTCTGTGTGTGTAAAATGGAACATTCAGCCAGGAAAAAGAATCAAACTGTTCCATGTGCAACAACATGAAGGACCTTGAAGGTACTAAAGCTAAGTGAACAAAAGTCAGACGAACACCCTATGCTCTCACTTCTACGTGAAACCTAAATAAATAAAAGCTCATAGACACAGGGAATAGATGGGCTGTCAGGGGCATGAGCTTGAGGAGTAGGAGGAATATGTGAAGAGGTCAAAATGTACAAACTCCCAGGTATAAGGCAAAGCAGAAAAGGAAAAATATACACATCTGAATGCAGCATTCCAAAGAATAACAAGGAGAGCTAAGAAAGTCTTCCTCAGTTATCACTGTAACAACAGAATGGGAAAGGCTAAAGATCTCTTCAAGAAAATTAGAGATACCAAGGGAAAATTTCATGCAAAGATGGGCATAATAAAGGACAGAATGGTATGGGCCTAACAGAAGCTGAAGATATTAAGAAGAACTAGCAATAATACACAGAAGAACCATACAAAAAAATCTTCATGACCTAGATAACAATGATGGTGTGATCACTCAGCTAGAGCCAGACATCCTGAAATGCGAAGTCAAGTGGCCTTAGGAAGCATCACTACAAACAAAGCTAGTAGAGGTGATGGAATCCCAGTTGAGCTATTTCAAATCCTAAAAGATGAGGCTGTGAAAGTGCTGCACTCAATATGCCAGCAAATTTGGAAGACTCAGCAGTGGCCACAGGACTGGAAAAAGTCAGTACCAATCCCAAAGAAAGGCAATACCAAAGAATGTTCAAATTACTGCAAAGCTGCACTCACTCATCTCTCACACTAGCAAAGTAATGCTTAAAATCTTCTAAGCCAGACTTCAATTGTACATGAACCATGAACTTCCAGATGTTAAAGCTGGATTTAGAAAAGGCAAAGGAACCAGAGATCAAATGCCAACATCCACTGGATCATTGAAAAAGCAAGAGAGTTCCAGAAAAACATCTACTTCTGCTTTATTGACTACGCCAAAGCCTTTGATTGTGTGGATCACAACAAACTGTGGACAATTCTTAAAGAAATGGGAATACCAGACCACCTTACCTGCCTCTTGAGAAATCTGTATGCAGGTCAAGAAGCAACAGAGAAGGCAATGGGAACCCACTCCAGGACTCTTGCCTGGAAAATCCCATGGACGGAGGAGCCTGGTAGGCTGCAGTCCATGGAGTTGCAAAGAGTCAGACACAACTGAGCAACTTCACTTTCACTGTTCACTTTCATGCATTGGAGAAGGAAATGGCAACCTACTCCAGTGTTCTTGCCTGGAGAATCCCAAGGATGGCGGAGCCTGGTGGGCTGCCGTCTATGGAGTCATACAGTTGGACACAACTGACGCGACTTAGAAGCAGCAGCAAGAAGCAACAGAAAGAACTGGACATGGGACAACAGACTGGTTCCAAATTGAGAAAGGAGTACGTCAAGGCTGTATATCGTCACCCTGCTTATATAACTTATATGCAGAGTATATGGTACAAAACGCTGGGCGGGATGAAGCACAAGCTGGAATCAAGATTGCTGGGAGAAATACCAATAACAATATGCAGATGACAGATGATATGGCAGAAAGCGAAGAAGAACTAAAGACCCTCTTGATGAAAGTGAAAGAGGAGAGTGAAAAAATTGGCTTAAAACTCAACATTCAAAAAACTATGATAATGGAATCCAGTCCCATCACTTCATGGCAAATAGATGGGGAAACAATGGAAACAGTGAAAGACTTTATTTTCTTGGGCTCCAAAATCACTGCAGATGGTGACTGCACCCATGAAATTAAAAGACGCTTGCTCCTTGGAAGAAGAGCTATGACCAACCTAGACAGCGTATTTAAAAGAAGAGGCATTACTCTGCCAATAAAGGTCCATCTAGTCAATGCTATGGTTTTTCCAGTAGTTATGTATGGATGTGAGAGCTGGACTATAAAGAAACCTGAGCACTGAAGAACTGATGCTTTTGAACTGTGGTGTTGGATAAGGCTCTTGAGAGTCCCTTGGACTGCAAGGAGATCAAACTAGTCAATCCTAAAAGAAATCAGTCCTGAATATTCATTGGAAGGACTGTTGCCGAAGCTGAAACTCCAGTACTTTGGCCACCTGATTTGAAGAACTGACTCACTGGAAAAGACCCTGATGCTGGGAAGGATTGAAGGCAGGAGGGGAAGGGGATGACAGAGGATGAGATGGTTGGATGGCGTCACCAACTCGATGGACATGAGTTTGAGCAAACTCTGGGAGTTGGTGATGGACAGGGAAGCCTGGCATGCTGCAGTCCATGGAGCTGCAAAAAGTTGGATACGACTGAGATACTGAATTGGACTGAAGCCAAGTATAAAACAACTAAGTCATGGAGATCTCAAGTACAGACGGTTACTATAGCTAATACTATATTGTATATTTGAAAGTTGCTAAGAGGGTAGATTTTTAAAGTTCTCAACAAAAGAAAAAATTTTTTGTAATGATGTATGGTGACAGATATTTACTAGACTTACTATGGTGATTCTGCAATGTGTACAAATATCAAATCATTACACTGTACATCTGAAACTAATATAGTGTTATGTGTCAGTTTTATCTCAATGAGAGAAAAGGTTATGATATAATAAATAAAAATATAGGCTACAGTATGTCCAGATACACAATGATCATAACTATAAAAATAAATCTAAGCGGGCATAAACAGAAACTCTAATTGTGCATAGTAGGAAAAACATGGGTGACTTTTTTCACCTACATTTTTCAAATGTAATGTTTAACTTCTTAAAGGTATTTGTAAAGAGAAATCTCATTAAACATTTCAGCCCCATGCTGTTACCAAAGTAAAAAATGATCTAAATGAGGTCCTCATCCCTGGAGTCACAGAAAATAATTTAATCCTCTGTGTGTCACACACCCCCAGTTCTCCACCCTTTGGCAGCCACTAATCTGCTTTCCATCTTTATGGACTGATTTATCCTCGATATTTTATATAAATGGAATCATACACTCTGTTGTCTTTCGCCTCGGCTTCTTTCATGGAGCTTAACGTCCCCAAGGTTCATCCGTGCCCAAGGCTCATCCGTGTTGTACCAGGTATCTTCCTTCCATCTTGACTGCAATCAACCAGATACCTGTGGCTAAAGGTCTTTGTCCTCATCATGCACACAGATCAACATGAGCAGACGTGCATGGGGAAAGGACGGGAGGGGGCAGCCGTAAAGATGTCCAGACTCTCGCTTTTCATACTTACTATCACTTTGTAGAGCTGCCTCAGCCTTTTCAACAGTTATCAACAGATTTTCAGAAAGGTCTTTTCTCTTGCTCACTAGTGGAAAACCATTCCAAACATACATCATTTCCTAATGAGGAAAAATGAGAAACGATTCACAATTATGTGGGGTCATTCGGTGTTCTTTACAACAACAAAGCCACGTGTGAATGTTCTGCCTCAGTTGCTAGTGATCTCAAGAGATCATTTTTCCTAGCTTTCTTCATTTGGAGTTTAGTGATTTAAATTCCCCATTTTCACTTTATTTAATGCTTTTAATGCTTTCTGGCTTTTGTACTAAAAAATAGTTCAGTATATATAGTATATTGTGTTGTCACTGAAAAATTATTTGCTCATTTATTTAACAAGTATTAATTAAGCACCTACTGGTATCCAATCTTTTCGGAAGATAATAGATTACAGATAGAAATAAATATAATATTTTAAAATTATATTATGAACAATTCAAACATAAATTTTTGTTGTTACTCTTAAGTAAAGCGAAACATTTTTTCTATATCTGCCAATTGTTTACATAAAATGTTTCCAAGGACATCAGTGCAAACGAACACTGGAAATATTTTACCTGGCTCAGGTTCTTTTATACCATTAAAAACATGTGATAGTCCAGTAATGCAATCCAATATGCAGAAAATACATTCATTTAAAGGCCATATGGCAGAATGACAGCCCTTAAAAATGTAAACTAATGATTTCTCATTGCAAATTACATTTAATAGGCTAACAGATGAGAATTTTGGGGGTGGTTTTTTTTTTTTGGACCAAAAGCAAATGTGCTCTTGCTTGAAAATATTTTTCTAATCTTTCTGGTAGTTCAGTTCATATTTTGAAAGGTATGAAGTAAGCAGGATAATTAGAATCTCCTTGGAAATAAATAAGTGGTAAAATACGTTAAGATTGTTTGAACAGCCTCTTATAGGGAAGCAGTAGAAACGAGGAAAATACACTGGAGTTGAGTGACAGCAAAGTCATCTTCACCTTTTGGGACTGAAAACTAAGATCACAGCACTCTTTTGTTTTACATCTAAATTTTCTTATTGCTAATCATGTAAGAGCTCAATAACTTTTGGAATATTTATTTACACTGATGATGATTTTTTTAAATTTTGTTTTTATTGATGGAACATTTTATCAGAAAAATAAAAGCAGGTATGTAAACTGGTCATTTTATGAAATACAAGATTTTGGTAAAATTCCTAGTTACCACAAATTCAAGCCAATTCTACACACTGAGCTCTGGAGAAAGAAGCGCTCTGAGTTAACCTTCCTTAAGGCCCTTAGCAATCAGAGCAACATATACATCATATGTATACACAAGCATCTATGTTTTCGGATGGAGAAAGGACTATGGTGCTCAAGAAAAATCCCAGGGAAGTTCTGTGACATGGAAAGAAAACAATCTCCCAGCATTAATCACGTGATAAAAATGAGGCAGGAATGGAGCTGAAAGGTGTCATGGGTGAAACAGTAGAGGCTCCCATATTAGCTGGAAAAGGAAGATGGTTGGTCATTTTTGTGATTTGCATTGTGTTCTTCTTTTTACCTGTGCTCAGATATGATTTACAGAGTGGCCATATTTTTATCTCATTGCATCACAGGCACAGACCAGGCACAACCTGGTCTGAGGGTGGTGTTCTCTGAAATTGTTTTTCTTAGGTAGGAAATACCTGGGCTGAGGTACTCGGTGCAGGCTAGCCCCCAGCGGACACCTGTGAGGAGCTGCAGTGTTCTTACTCACAGAATATTTAAAGAGCTCCTATAAGTCAATGCGGTTTCCCTGGTGGCTCAGCTGGTAAAGAATCCGCCTGCAATGCAGGAGACCTGGGCTCGATCCCTGGGCTGGGAAGAACCCCTGGAGAAGGAAACGGCTATCCACTCCAGTTCTGGCCTGGAGAATTCCATGGGGTCACAAAGAGTCAGACATGGCTGAGTGACTTTCACTCACTTTGGAACTTATAAGTCAATGATAAAATAACCTAATAAAAAAACTAGAGAAGAAAGCGCATGAACAACAGTTCATGAAATAAGAAGTAAAAATGGACAAGCACATGCAAAGCTCAATCACACATTAAAAACACAAAACACTGTTGGTAGGAATTTAAATCAGTGCAGCCCTTCTGGAGAGCAATCTGGCAATGTCCAAGTATTAAATGCATATGCCCTTCAACTTGGACTTCTACTTCTAAACATCTCTCCCAGAGAATTACATGCCCATGTACAAAGAGACCTATAGAAGAATATTCATTGTAAACTGTGATAATAAAAACTGGCAACTAAGCAACTGTTAAAGGGGAATAATTGAATATACTCAGGAATCAAAAGAAAAAAATCAGGAACTTCCAAAAAAGGACAGCAGATGTAGCTTGCACTAAACAGTTTCCCTGTGTTACTTGACTACTCACACAAACTAGACCCCAACTGCTGCTACTGCTAAGTCGCTTTAGTCATGTTCGACTCTGTGCGACCCCATAGACGGCAGCCCACCAGGCTCCCCCGTCCCTGGGATTCTCCAGGCAAGAACACTGGAGTGGGTTGCCATTTCCTTCTCCAATGCATGAAAGTGAAGAGTGAAAGTGAAGTCGCTCAGTCGTGTCCGACTGTTCGCAACCCCTTGGACTGCAGCCTACCAGGCTCCTCCGTCCATGGGATTTTCCAGGCAAGAGTACTAGAGTGGGGTGCCATTGCTGTAATTTGATATATTCAATACTTTTTAAAGAAATCTGCATTAAGACCATTTAACTTGAAATTATGCTTTTCGTGAAGCCTAACCTAAATGGCACACTGATCAAGAATGGGAGCTCTAGCATTAGGCTACAAGAGAAGCCAGCAGCCAGTCATGGCTCTGCAGCAACGTGGCTGGTTCAAACTGAGCCACACTCTAAGCATAAACACGCACCAGACTTCACTGATGAGTACCATATAAAAGAATGTGAAATCTCATTAATAAATCTTAGGGATTACACGCCCAAATGACAAAATTTTGCATGTGTGTTCAGTTGTTCAGTGGTTCTGACTCCTGGCGACCCCATGGACTGTAGTCTGCCAGGCTCCTCTGTCCACGGAAGCTTCCAGGCAAGAGTACTGGAATGGGTTGCCATTTCCTACCCCCAAAATTTTGCATAAACTGGGTTAAACCAATATTTTGAAAACGATTATCATGTGTCCTTCTACTTTTTAATTTTTTTACCTTTTGATTTTGAGGGTAGCAGCTAGAAAAGGTAGTTACATATGTGGCTTGCATTATAATTCAACTCAATTTCAAATAGGCCAACTCACCTCTCTGTCTAAATTTCCTTATTTGTCAAATGAGGCTACAAAGAAAAATTCCTCTCATAGAGTTACTGTAAGACTTAAATGATATATTTTATAAATAGCCTTTATCAAACACAATGCTTTTCAATTGAGCAAACTTCACAACAAAAGTTACATGTTCTCCCTGCCCCTGAAACTAGATAATGTATTTCTAGGATGCAAAGAGTAAGTAAATAAAGGCAGATACCAGGGCAGGCAAAACGAGCTTCACGGGTGCTGGCAACGAGGGAGAGTAACGTCGAGCCTTCCTCACAGCAAACTTCTCAGTAGGGATCGATTTCCCAGCAATTCTCTGCTTCAAGCCATCCACCTGTCTGTGAAGAGCCCGAGTTCCAGTGAAAGGTCATTAGAACACAGGCAATATTTATACCTGTCCCTGTTATGCTGTGCTCCCCAGAGCAGTGGATCCGCACCACCAGGAACCCTGTTCAAAATGCAAATTTAGGCTCCACCCCAGACTTAATAGTGGTTTCCCTGGTGGCTCAGATGGTGAAGAATCTACCTGCAATGTGGGAGACCTAGGTTTGATCCCCGGGTCAGGAAGATCTCCTGGAGAAGGGAATGGTTACCCAACCAGTATTCTTGCCTGGAGAATTCTGCGGACAAGAGGGATCTGGTGAGCCACAGTCCATGGCTTCTCTGATAAAGGTGTCTCAAAAAGAGTCATCAACTCATGCATAATTCGAGAAAATGTTTCCCAAGCATAGGAGATTTTGAAAATAATCAGCTAAGAACATATAGCATGCTTACAATTTTCCTCTCAAAATTCTAAGAAATTCCAATTATAAAATTCACAAGCACAGAAAAATGCAAATAGAGGCTACACATTTGTAGGGCACTTTCTCATACATAACCTTGCAAATGCACCAAACAGGTCACCAAGAAGGAGTTTAGGGAAATATCTAATTACACCACTGAAAGAAAGAGGAAGATGCAATGAGAGAAAAAGCATTCCATATGAAGACAAGCTTGTGTTATGTTATTTCTCAGCACAATCTTGAGATATGGGTTTTTTAATTGAAGTATAATTGACATATAACATTACTTTTAGGTGTACAAACGCTATGGTTTTAAACCAGAATGCCCATCATGAGTGTTAATTAATTTCAGTGGAAAAGTGAGTGGACATACGAGGTGGGAGTTGAGGGAGAGGGTCAGAGGTGTGCAGAGGACATGAAACCTCCTGATTTAAGGATCAGAGAGTCTGTAATGAAGAGAACATTTGGGGGGATTCTCCTTTCAGTATCTCAACAAGTTAGATGCTATCACACATACAGCAGATTTCAAGCTTTTGCCTGAAAATAAGATTAGTTACATGTTTCATAGAAATTATTTTGATGCAGAGAAAATTTATTTTGGAGTGGAGGAAACTGAGATGAAAAAGATCTCAATATATCTTAACATTCCATTCCATTTGTTGTCGTGTGTGTGAAACAAGGAAATGCATTTTACCAGTAGCAGGCGGCATTCCATGGCTCCCACTAATGCACACTCTACAGTTAGTATATACATGGCCCAGTTTCTAAAAAGCATGACAAAGTTGTCCTGGTCATACCTTCAAATCTGTCCTGACAAGTCTGAGGGTGCAAACAAGCCATTACTTCTTATAACGTGGCCGCAGAATATAGTATTCCATTAAAAGTATTTGTCATCAATTATATTTAAGGAACGCAGTGCGGCTTCTCTGTTCCTCTAGCTGCCTCATCTCCAGAGGCCACGTCCTCCTTTCTGCCACAGCCACTCACTCCTACAGATGTATCTTAGGCCATTTCATCATCTGTAACTTTTCTACATCAGAACACAAACTCAAACACACCAACCATCCTCCTCATTTTAACCTGAGCTGTTCTAATGAGACTCTTGGTCCTCTTGTCTTTCAACTTTCTCCCAACTCAGCAGTTTCCTTTGTCCCCGTCCCTCCATAGTCCTGCTTAGCCTGCCCTGCAGGCAAGCTTTACTGCTGCAGGCTCTAGCTTATTTCATAGACTCCCTTGCCAGTGCCTAGTTGTTGCACTCATCTTCCTGCAATGAGTACAAGTTGGTATCACTGTACATTCAACACCAACCTCCAATGAGCCCTCGCCCGCCTGCCATCCCCTGTCCTGTGCTTCTCTCTGTCCCACTCTCTGCAACAATGATTTCAAACATTCTCCATCCTTCTGAGACCTCCAGCCCACTCCTTACTCTCAACAGACAGCCCTGCCTCCACACACAAGCTGGCAAGCCTCTGAGCCTGCTCTGGACTTCTTCCTGTGTGATACAACAAAGGACCTGATCCTCCCTCTAAATAAAGCTGGTCCTGCCATCAGTGCTTTGGAGTCTATCTCCTCCTGACTTTTCAAGAGCCTTACAAAGGTCAGTTATCCCATTTCTCACTTGTATGTACAATTGTCTTTCTGAACTGGGTCCTCCCCAGTAGTTTTTGAGAATGCCCAGATCTCTCCCATTAATATATTCTTTGATATTACATCACCTTCCAACTTTCTCTATCGCTTAATGTATTTATGCTTAACTCTGTTCATGTCTTTGTATCTCATTCACTCTTTAGCCAACCCCAGACTGGTTTCCATTCTATTACCTTATCATTTCCTGCATGGGATACTAATGATCTCTGTGTCACTAAAAGACATCTTGTCTTATTTTTTTAAGCCTAAGCACAAAGTATTCCCAGGCAGCCTCTCACCCAAGTACAAACCAACCCCGACTCTGCTTAGCTTCCGGGATTAGACAAGATCGGACGTTTTCAGGGTGCTATGGCCATAGGCTTCGTCTTATTATTTTTTAATTCTGTATTCTGTGAGACATATTTTGAGTAACCCTGGATATTCATTTTACTTTGGCCTATACACAAAATGTAGCATTATGTCCTGCCAATATCAGCTTTGCTTTAGTTCGTTTAATGTGCAGTGCCCCTTCCTGCTGTTCCTTTGGTCTGAAACTGTATCAACACAACTCTTCACCTGCCTCTGCAGCTCCTTCAGACCTCATCTCAACTATTATTCCCCCTACGCTCTTATCTATATCTCTCCTCCCAATGGGGAACAGATGCCATAGGCTTCGTCTTATTATTTTTTAATTCTGTATTCTGTGAGACATATTTTGAGTAACCCTGGATATTCATTTTACTTTGGCCTATACACAAAATGTAGCATTATGTCCTGCCAATATCAGCTTTGCTTTAGTTCGTTTAATGTGCAGTGCCCCTTCCTGCTGTTCCTTTGGTCTGAAACTGTATCAACACAACTCTTCACCTGCCTCTGCAGCTCCTTCAGACCTCATCTCAACTATTATTCCCCCTACGCTCTTATCTATACCTCTCCTCTCAATGGGGAACAGAGGGACAGGGTAGTGTTGCTGATACAAGTATTATGGGTTTTTGCCTTGCTACTAGCAGTTACAATCATTGGGAGAGGAAAGAACATAGGTTTCCTGGGGAGTTTTGAATGTTTTGACATACCTAAGTGAAGGTGGTCAATGGGAGCTGGGTATATAGGTCTGGAACTCATCATGAGCTTACCTGAATAAAGTTACCACATCCTCTTTCATTGCTACCACATCCTCTTCTGGAAGCATACTCAAAATTGCAGCTTTTAAGAACACATATGTTGCCTTGAGAAAAAGAAAAGCAGTAGTTAGAGAGCACCCTAGGGACATATTTCCACCTTGTAAATCATGAAGGACCCACAGGGCTTCCCTGGTGGTCCAGTGGTTAAGAATTCACCTGCCAATGGAGGGGACATGGCTTTGACCGCTGGTCCAGGAAGATCCCATATGCCAACCAAGGGGCAACTAAGGCTGAGCACTACAGCTACTGAGCCCAACAGCCACAGCTACCGAAGCCCCCGTGCCCGAGAGCCCATGCTCCGCAGCAAGAGGAGCCGCTGCAATGAGAAACACACACGCTGCAGCGAGATTAGCCCCGCTCACCATGGTTAGAGAAAGCCCACATGCAGCAGCGAAGGCCAGTGCAGCCAGAGACAAAGAAATGAGTAACCGTTTTTAAAGAAGAATGAGCTACAAATCTGCCAGATACAGTATCTGAGGTATCAAAGACAAAAAGGGAAATGAAGCCTCTTGCGACCTATCCCAAATCAGATCCACACCTTCCACCAAATTTTAGCCATTCTCCTATTATACAACTTTAATGTTCATGGATGAGAAAGTGGACAAAATGAAAAAGAGATCATTATCTCATTCCTCCCAATTTCTCACAAACGGATCAGGTTTTCAGAACTTTTTAAAACTGAAGTTTAATTGATTCACAATACTATATGAATTTCAAGTGTACAATATAGCGATTCAGTATTTTTTTAGATTATACTCCATTTAAAGTTGTTATAAAATACTGGCTATATTCCCTGTTTTTGCAACCTTGTTATCTTATTTATATCTATTACTGTGTACCTCAATCTCCTTCACCTATCTTGCCACACCTGTAAGAACGGCTATCATCAGAAAGACAACAAATAATAAATGTTGGCAAGGATGTAGAAAAAAGGGAACCTGGTATACTGTTGGTGGAAATGTAAATTGGTATAGCCGTTATGGAAAACAGTATGAAGATTCTTCAGAGAATTAAAATAGAACTACCATATGATCCAGCAATTCCACAAAAAGATATATACATCTCAATGCTCATAGCAACATCATTTACAAAAGCTAAGATACAAAAGCAACCTAAGTATCCATCAACAGATGAATGGATAAAGAATTAATTTTTATTATTATGAAAAGCTTCATTATCAGGACATCAAAAAGTCTACCAAAAATTATCAAAACTTGATATTTAATCATTTTTATATATAACTGAAATTCATCTTCAGAAATAAAGCCTCTTTGTTGAAAAGGGCTGCTTAGATGGCTTTTAAAGTACATAGTGCTGAAGACAGTAGTTATAAACAGCAGGTACTCAATGCGTACTTCCTCCTTTGATAGATCTCTGCATTGAGAAAACAGTGTTGATATCATACTACTGAACAAAGAATCCTAAGTGAAAATCATTCTATATACTTATTAGCAAACGAATTACACTAATGAAAGTACTACACTTTACCTTGGACCATCTACTCTCTTTGCAAAGCAGATCTGAATAGTAATATGCCTCCTTCCAGTTTTGTTGGAATACAAAAATCCACATCAGCTCCCAGTAACAGAGATGGTGAAACTGTTTCCATTCTTCTTGAACTGAAATGCATTTTCGAAATATCTCTTGTGCCTATAAGTCAATTGCATAAAGCTATCATCCAGATATTAGACAAGGAGATAATAACCTAATGGAAAAATACATAAAACACTTTGTACAAAAAGAACAAAATCATGACTCATTAAACCACTCAATATGACACGCTCCTTTCCTTACATGCCAACAATGCAGTTAAATTCTGTCTCCTTATTTAACTTTGTGAGAGGGCCATGGAACTTTACAATGTGGAAGTAGCAAAGTTCCTTCCTTAAGTAAGACATAAAATACAGAAGTCCTTTAAGAAAAGACTGACAATAAATTTAGAACTTCCAGAGGGTACAATATACCTTAAACCAAGTTTAAGGCAATGGACAGACTGAGAGAAAATAATACTATATACATAACTGGCAAAGAACTAACACTTATCATACAACAATTTTACTAAAAAAGAAACAACAATTTTACTTATAACAATTGTCATATAGCACTTATCATACAATTTTACTAAAATGGGAAAATTGTTAAAGATATAAATAGGAAATCAGAGAAAAAGATATATGAGTGACAAATATACATATGATGGCTTTTTTACTGGAAAATACAAATTAAATTTAGATTATCATTTTTCAGCCATCATACTGGAAAAAGATAAACAATGACCAGAGTTGGCAAAGAGCATTGGAAACAAGTATTCTCATATCTTTGGGCTTCCCAGGTGGCTCAGTGCTAAAGAATCTGCCTGACAAGCAGGAGATGCAGGTTCAATCCCTGGGTCAAGAAGATTCCCCTGGAGAAAGAAATGGTAACTCATTCCAGTACTCTTGTCTGGGAAATCCCACAGGATTTCCACCAGAGGAGCCTGGTGGGCTACAGTCATATCTGTATAGGAGTTTAAACGGACTAGCTTTAACTAAGGAGGGTAATCTGTCTGAATTTATTAAAATACAAACATCTTTGACCTAGAAATCCTGTCAGACTCTGTCTTATATAAATGCACCTTTGCACTGAGATGTACACATAATAACGTTTACAATAGCACTGTGTGTAATAACCAAATGTCTATCAATAGTGGACCACTTAATAAGTACAGTTTATCCATCTCACGGAATGAAACCCAGCCATCAAAAAGAATGAGGAAGATTTAGATATACTGACCTGCAAAGAAATCCAAGATGTATTGTAAACAGAAAACAATCAAATCAAGGAAAAATAAATATGTTTGTCCCCATTGTGGAGAAGAAAACTGTTTGTGAGTATATTTATATGAAAGGCTCTTCACTCTTTTTCTTCAAGGGATTTAGTGAATTAATTCCTTTGATGCGGAGCACATATATAGTACAATGAAGTTACCTTTATGGAATGTCTAGATTCCAAAGTCAACATGTAATACCAAGATGGATAGTAGCCAAGTTTTCTGAAAGTCCCTTAAATTGCCCACCTGTATGTCCATATCCAACCCTGAATTGCCTCAAATACTTCATAAATAAATGTAGGGTATATTCTACTATAAATAGTAATACACATTGTATTCTATAATCTACTATACATAGTAGAATGCACCCACAAAATTAAAGTTTGGCTTTTTAATTACATATTTCCCCTCTATTTTTGTCTAGCACATACAGCTGGATTTGCTCATGTGGAATGAGTTTGCTACGCAACTCCACTAAACAGGCCCCCAAAACGACCCCCTCAAATAAGTTACCTCTTCCACATTCCCTTTTAGCAGCTCTATCCGGCCGTGATAGAACAGCACAAGCGAGCCCTGCAGAGGAAGGGAGAACAGACTGCTCAGTACTCAGCCCCGGAAGAACGATTACGGCTGAAAACAGACACTTGAAATTCTAAGCATACATTTGGAAACTGCTGGAGGTAGGGTTCAAGGAGACTCTCTGCTTCGACAACATTCACTTCTCCCGTACCTAGAAATTTAACAGGAAAAGCCTCAGTCTTCATGAAACATAGTCGACATTTATAACTATTTCTCCAAATTTTATTAAAATATATAGCAAAGACCTACTCATGGAAAACATGAAAACTATTCACTTGAAGACAAGTCTCATCTATGACTTTAATGTAAGAAAGCTTTAGGGCAAATTCGTAAGAGCAGATGTGGTTGCCTTCAATTCCTAATTGAAATTTCTGACTTGAATACCAATATGAACTATTTTTAACAAAAAATTTAACTTTCTGCTAAAAAAAGAAATGTAATATGCTAAAAATAGATCACCTTAAGCAAGTCTTATAGAATTTTTTTTAGCCAAGAACAGATTTTTTAAAATTCAATGAAAGAAACCCTCCACCCCTTCTGCTAAATGTCACTATGACAAAGTCACTATTTTCCATCTTTGTGGGAAAAAAAAAAAGTAAATAGAGACTCCCTATCTCTTACTGATTTTCCTAAATTTTTACTTACTCAGATGAAAGATAATCAACTTTCAATGATGTAAAATGTAATGCAGTCCTTACCAAGTATCAGGGAGATGTAAGTATGAAAAGCTAGTATAGTTAAGCAGCATAGTGGGGACCTCATGCTTCTTCCTAAGGCACCTTCCCGTAACTGCAGGATGCCCAACTCCTGTGGGAATTAGATGCATTTTAACATGAAAAGACCATCATATTCAGAGACTTAAAAATGCTGGCTCATATATCCCCACTCTCCATGAAGGTGGGGTTTATTTTTCAAGAGCTTAGAACAGCAGTAATAACTAGATAGCATCATCAACTTAACGGACATGAACTTGAGCAAACTCTAGGACATGGTGGAGGACAGAGCCTGGTGTGCTTCAGACCATGGGGTTGCAAAGACTCAGAATGACTTAGCAAGTGAACAACAATGAACAACAACTAGAAACAAATTTTACATTTTTAAATTGGCATAAGACATCTCACATATTCTTACATCTTGTGATCTTAGGGTAAAAAAAAAAGGTAGGGTTCATTTCATAGAAAATGCTATTATTTCTCTTATATAAATTAATTTATTTAAGCATGAGGATCTAAGTATAAAATGCTATGGTGGGTATGAACATTCATGGTTCTATTTCTTCAAGGATCTTTGCATCAAACAGGCCAGACAGTATTTGAACACATTTATTGGACCATGGGGAGGGTCTTAAGAAAGTTAAGTAATTCTGAAAGTTAGGAATGTTTGAGCCTTGTTGGGAGGGAATAAGGGAAAGCTGTGGGGAACAGGTGACACTGATCTCAAACCTAATGATTAAGAGGCTCTTAAGAGACCTGATTTGGGAGGATGCCAGTGGGGAAGGACATCTAAAACAGACACGACAAAATCAATACAATATTGTAAAGTAATTACCCTCCAATTAAAATAAATAAATTTATATTGAGAATAAAAATAAAATAATAAAATAAAACAGACACCAGCAAAAGCACGGAAACAGAAAAGCACAAGGTCTATTTGGAAAACAACCAACTGCCCAGTTTTACAGAAACACTGGGGAAGCAAACAGGACAGGTAGTAAGACTAGAAACTTGGGCTCGAATCAGATGACAGAGCCCTTGAATCCATGCTATACTTTGGACTTTATTCAAGGGGCAATTTGCAGCCACTAAGGAAATAAAGTGGAAGATGAATGGTCAAGGGCAAGGGTAACCATGAAGCACAGAGTCTTACTTGATAGACCATAAATACATTACAGCTTATGTAGACCATAAATAGATGATAAATATATTATAGTTTATGAAGAATCTGGGCAGTGGGATAAAAGTAGATGGGGAATTTACAGTGTCTTGTACTCGTTCTCAAACAATTTTGGAAACCTGCTCTCTTGACTAAAAGGGCCAATTTCTGTAATAAGGCAACTCTGGTAATAGCATGTTGAACATTATGATTGATAACTATTATATATTGCACAAACAGCCACACACAAATACAACAAGCAAAACTCATGGACTCTACTCCACCATATGTAAAATAGATAGCCAGTGGGAATTTGCTGCATGACTCAGGGAGCTCAAACCAGGGCTCTGTGACCACCTTGGGGTGGGAGGTGGGAGGGAGGTTTCTGAGGGAGGGGACATATGGATACCATGGCTGATTCACAGAATGGTAAAAACCATTCAGTGTATGGTAGAAACCAACACACATTGTAAAGAAATTATCCTTCAATTAAAAGTACACTTTTTTTAAAAAGAAACTGATGGGAAACAAACTGCTTTGTTTAGTTCCATAGTGAAACTTGTAAAAACAAAATACTGCAATCATGCTTGACCTACACAAACCATAAAATGGTAGACATGGAAATCTAGCCTAATTTCTTGGTTTAGCAGGGGTTGCAAAAATGTTAAGGAAGCATATTTTAACCTCACATGAGTACTAAAGATCCAGCAAGCATCAACATTAGTCAAACATGAATTTTTAATCCCAGAATTTAGATAACATTGAGATAAAAAATTTTAACTTTCAATAAAAAAACCATCCCCTAACTCCACCAAAATATGATTAAGATCCAAAGTCAGCTTATTGTTCTGCAAAGAAACTGCCAATAATTTTCACGCTAATTATGAGGACACGTTATACTTTCCTCATACTCAATAAACATTTTTTAATCTTCTTTGTCAAAATTAAGAAAAAATTAATTTTGTACCCTATTTCCAGAAAATCCTATAAATTCTAGTAGTCTGATAATCCGTGCTGGTAAAAGGGACAGCATCTGTAAGAAAAAAAAAAACAAAAAACACAAGTGTACTATGTGTTAGTATAGTTAGTATACCTAACTATAGGTAAATGCTAAACTCTAAAAACTTATAATTTTAATGATTCAGTAACACGAAAAATTAGAACCAAGTTTAAACCACTAGACATCTCTCAATCACCATATACCGTACCTCCTATAATCATTACTTGTGACAATTTCATTTAGTTAAACTAAAAAATTAAAAACAGAACAGATTCTGGCCTTTTCAGGATGCTCTAAAGAATACTTTTTCCTTTGATGTGGAGTGATAAAAGTGTTGAGAAAGTAACCCCTGGTGCCCACTTCCAAACAACATTTATTTTAGCAACCTTTTCCAGGAAGCAAAAGCTGTCATATTCTTCATGATATGCAGGCAAAACCCAGAAGTGGAAGGCTACAGCACTACAGCTGCTCTCTGGGACATCTGAGCAGGATGAAGGGAAGTTCTCTCAGGGCAAAACTTCAAGCAGAGACCTGGTGTTCACTTTGCTTGGAAAAGAAATGCCCATGCATGCAATTATATACTGATTCCATAGCCAATGGCTTGATTGGACGGTCAGGGATTTAGAAAGAACATGATAGGAGGCAATTCCCTGGTGGTCCAGTGGTTAGGACTCCAAGCTTTCACTGCCAAGGGCCCAGGTTCAATCCCCGTCAGGGAATTAAGATCCCACAAGCTGTGTGATGCAGCCAAAATAAAAAGAGAGAGAGAACAAAGAACATGATGGGAAAATTGATGCCACGGAACTCTGGGTAAGAAGTGTATGGATATATCTCTTTGAATGGGAAAAAAATGAACATATTTGTGTCCCATATGAATGTTCGCCAAAGGCTGTCCTCAGCAGAGGAAGATTTTAATAATCAAATGGGTAGGATGATCCATTCCGTGGATAGCCAACAGCTGTCTCTTCAGCCACCTCTGTCATCAACCAATGGGCTCATAAACAAAGTGATCCTGGTTGTATATACCAATTCCAGTCAAACCTTAGTAAAACCTCAAAATCTCTAAATAATATTGCAATTTGATGGATATTTATTCAAACTCTTCATCTATCCCAGAGCATTATTACTATCCTTCAGGCTCTAGTATTCCCTAACCTAGTTTCAATTCCAGAACCATCACTGCTATAGCAACAGTATTTCTGATGTGGGAATGGAACCGAATTTCAAGCTCCTTCTTACACACACAAAAAAATGTTACTAGTCCATTCAGAGGGCTGTATGCTGCCCTTATTATACAATCCAAAACTATTCGGAGCATGTGCAGAACTTTATAGCATATTCTGACCAGAGCCGCCACTGGGTCACAACAGAATAAAGAGGATCCCAATCTAGCCACTTGTCAAACAAACCCAGCTAGAGGCTTAGGGTGAGGTTCAAATGCAATAGCAGAGGCACCGAAAACCTAAGGTTCTTTTATAAAAGATTCTGGTTACCTTCTGATTACTTACCAAATTAAACGCCCCTATTCCAAGCTTGACACCCCCTTCAAACTCGTAGAGAACTGCTGCTCAACTTTGTTCTTCTGAATTACATGCAGGATTGAAAGACATTCTCTGGATTAAAGAAAACAGTTATATTATAAGTTTACTATGACACTGAAAATTAATGTCAAGTCAAATTTTGCATTTAAGTACCATAAGACAGATGTCATTAGCCAAAACACTGGAGAATTTTTGAGTAGATGATGCTACGTTGAGTTTACTCTTAATGCTACCAGATAATCATCATTAAAGAAAAATGACACACTCATTTCTACATTGTTTATCAGGATCAATCTTTCTGCACTTAAAGCAAAAGAGGGTTCAACTACCAGCAGGCATGACTCAGGAGCCATAGAACCTCAGGACTGTGAGTTCCCAGTTTCTCAGCAATGTGTGAGAGGAGATTTTCTAAGAATGCTCAGCCTCTCGGCTGCTGTGCACCCTTCAGCAACCTGCATTCCACTGAGTAACTGAGGTGCTACTGACAAAAAGAGTTGAATTTCAGTGTGATTACTGTGGCATCAAATAGACCAAAGAAAGAACTGGGAACTAGGAAAGAATGAAAGAGGAAAGTAAGGTCCATCACAGCTGCCTGCAACTTTCTTCTTAATTTTCTCTCCTCACCCATGCCAATCTTTCTGGTTTTTCACTTTAATTACTTTCTATTCATTTCTCCCTTTCCCTTCGTATCTTGAATGCAGAGAGTATTTCATCTGTATTCATCAGAGAAATGCAGATGAAAACAATGATGTAAAAATTGGCAACAGCCAGAATTGTTTATCAAATTGAAAGATACGTTTTTAAAGTAAAAAGAAATAGCCAGATACTACATATCACCTGATGTAATGCAATTATAAAGAATGCAACTTCACTTATGATATACTCTAGCCAAATGCATCTAAGTTGAATCTAGTAAGCCTATATATCTTATTTCCAGTTTATAGGAAATATAAGGAGCTAGAGAAATGCTATCAACTGAATTATATTTCCCCCAAATCCATATGTTGAAGTTCTAACTGTGCCCCCCTCCCATAGTGTACTATATTTGGAAATAAGAGATTTTAGGAGGTAATTAAGATTAAATGAGGTCACTGTAAGTGGAATCTGTCTCTCTGCCCTGTGAGCAAAGAGTGAGAAGGTGGTTGTCTGCAAACCAAGAGAGCCCTCACCAGAACCTGATATGCTCGTGCCCAGATCTTAGACTTCCAAACTTCAGAACTGTGCAGAAGTAAGTTTCTGTTGCTTAAGTCATTCAATGTATGATATTCTATTATGGCAGTCAGAACTGACTAAGAAAGAACAAGCTAAACTAAAACTCAAGGACGCCACCAAACAAAGCTGTGTGTATACAACTACAGGACAACCAGATTGGGTTTTTCCACAACTGACATGAATACAGAAACTCTTGTATAATAAGATATGTTTAATGAACATGAGCATTGAATGCACAAGACAGTCTTGGGTTGGACCAAGGTGTTGACATTCCAGAAGTCAAAGAGATTTGGGACCAACTGGCAAAACTTGAAGATGGATTGAATATCTGAAGATGGATGAATATGAAATGAAGATTTGTTGACATGAAAAAGAAAAGATCATTAACTGCAAAAACAAGTTATAAAGCTGTACATAAGAGTGATCTCATTTTGGTTTTAAATATATATATCTCTAGATTCATGTAGAAAATATTCTGAAAAAACATATATTAAGGCATTAAAAATCATAATTACTAGATGTTAAGTACCTGGTGTATATTTGTGTGTATTTGCTCATCCACATTTTCCTATTTTCTAAAATATATATCTTTTGTGATAAAAAGCATTATTTTAATTGTTTAAATGGAAAACCAGGGCTGGCAAAGGTAAGAACAAATAGACTCATTCATTTATTTATGATAAAATGGTATTTATAGTAAAGAGGTTGGCAAATATTGGAACATAGCCACATCTATTTTTTAATAATGTGATTTTTTTTTAATTCGATTTTTTTTTTTGTGACACAACATGCAGGATCCTAGTTCCCCGAACAGGGATCAAACCTGTGCCCCTTGCAGTAGTAGAACATCTCTTAATCACTGGACCACCAGGGAAGTCCTCACTCCCATTTACTTCTAGCCTATGGCTGCTTACTCCCTGCAGTCAACTACAGAGCTGAGTAGTTGGGACAGAGATCTTGTGGCATACAAGCCTAATTATTTACTGTCTGGTATTTTTTTTTAAAGTTTTCTAACCCAATTATTCTTCAGGGTAATTTTGCAATATGTATCAGAAATCTTATACACAATGGTATCTTTGAATCAATAAATCTAATTTTATTCTAAGAAAATAGCATGGATACACAAAACTTGACCTATAAGGTAAGATATTGTGTTACCACCTACAGTGAAAACTTATAAACAAATTAAAGCAGGCAACAACAGGAAATTAGTTAAGGAGACAGTTGAATGCATGCATACACTTATACACACACATGTGGCACAGCCACACAACGGAACACTACTGAACCATTAAAAGCCACGATGAATTAAAAATATTTAATAACCTAAAATTTTCTGACATTAAGTGAAAAAGGAAATTTCAAAATGACAAAAGGCATATAATTTCATTATATAAAAAGATAATTATATATGCTTATATACTCGCATAAAAAACTCTAATGTCAAAATAGCAACAGAATGGCAGGATATAAATATGATACTCAGAGTTTTTTATATGTAAATGATATATTTGCTAAAAATATATGATTATTACAAAAACATTCAGATAATATGGAGACAGCCTTAGTATCCCTATACAACAATCCCACAGAGAAGTGGTCACTGTTAACAGTGGGGTACATCTAGCTGTTTTCATGCTTTACTAAGAATGGAAACTTTAAAACACACAAATGGGGACTTCCCTGGTGGTCCAGTGGTTAAGACTCTGTACTTCCATTGCAGGAGACATGCCTGATCAACGAACTAAGATCCCATGTGCCACAGTCAAAAAAATAATAAAAAAAATTATGTGTCTTTAACTTTAATTACATGATTTTATGTCTCATCAACTTACGCAAACCAAAGCTTGCTGTAAGATCAAGTTTTATATGTATTTTTTTATCCTTAAAGACTAAAACTTCTGTTTTAA
>SJYC01149398.1:0-24803 GCA_006408675.1 Madoqua kirkii | reverse complement strand
GAATTGAAAACAGAAAAACATGACATATAGTCAAGAGAAAAAGCAGGCAGTAGATACTGGCCCCAAGACAACCCAAATGTTGAGATAATATCTAATCTGAAAAAAAAAGAATTTTCAGTAACCTATTGAACAAAATCAGGCTGACATGTAATTGGAATCTCAGAAGAAGAGTGAGAATGTAGCAGAGAAAAAATATTTGAAGAAATTATAGCTACATGGTTCCCCAAAGCCACACTTAAGCACATCAGTCAAAGATATGAGTCTTCAAAGCATCCAGAAGAAATGACACACTACAGACAGGGAAACAATAACAAAAAATAACAGCTGACTTATGATCAGAAACAATAGAGACCATCATATTGAGTTGGCCAGAAAGCTAACTCAGCTTTCTCCGTTAAGAAACTCATACAGAAAAAAACAAATGAGCTTTTTTGGCCAGCTGAATACAACTGTTAGTTTTTAAGGCGTGAAAGAAGAAAAAGTTTGTAACTCAAAAATACTATACAGAGCAAAAACAGCCTTCAAAAATGAAGGCAAAATATGATAAAGGCATTTTCAGATAAATAATATAGAGTCATTGAAAGTAGATATGAACTATAAGAAGTTCTAAAAGAAGTGCTTCATTCTGAAATAGACAGGAATGAATGAAGAACATCAAAAATGGTAAATATCTGGGTTAACAGTGGGGTCTATGACATAAAACTGTTTAAAGCAAAGGTTGGACACCACATTGTGGGGTTTATAATACACATAAATGTACTACCGTAAAAATAGTATAAAAGACAAAAGGTGGTTAAGTAAAACTATACTTTTGTAAGTTTCTTCTATTTTTTAACAGTACACCATTAACTCTAACTTGACTATGATAAGAAGCCTATGATAATCATTACAGCAAACACTTAAGAAAAATTAAAAGGGCTATAGCTAAGAAAATAATGGACGAATTCTACTGAAATATATATATATATATTTAATTAAAGCAAAAGACAGAAAAATAAGGAGGGGGATAAATAAGGCAAAGGAAAAAAAAGCAAAATGGCAGTCACAGTGCAAACATATTAACTGTTACACTGAATAAAAAAGTAAGACCCCGTTAAACATATTTACCAGAAAAATGTAATTTAAATATAAAAACAAAGGTAGATTTAAAGCAAAAGAATATATGCCACGCAAACACCAATTACAAAAAAGCATGAGTAGCTTTATTAATATCAGACAAAACAGATTTCAAGACAAGGAATATTATAAGGAGTTACATAGGAACATTTTATAATGATAAAAGGTTAGTTTATTAGGAGATAAAACAACTTAAAAATATATAAGTCCAATAACAAAGGTTCTAAATACCAACAGAGAGTGACAGAACTAAAGGGAGAAAGGGATGACTCCAGGATCAAAGCTGAAGATTTTTAGCACCATGAGTAAGAGATAGGACGACTAGGGAAACACCAGTAAGGACACCGGAGATGCGTGAGTGACACTACGGTCCACTCTAACTGACATCTGCATCACTGGAGAAGTTCAATGGGACAGTGTTGTTTCAGAGTCTGAACCAGAGACATATCTATATATACCTGCCATTTTAAATTTACAAATTGTTTTTAGGAGAGAGAAACTAAGATTATCTTATCAGAAATTATGTCAGTACTTTCCAGCTATTTTTCTCTTAAAACTGCATTTATTCTGTTGTCCTTTAGCACTGAATACACACTCAGCAAGTCAAAATTCAAGTGCATTTTTACCAACACTAAATTTTAAAAATCTAGTCACACTTATTAAAAAACTTTAAAGTACAAAGTGGTATATAATACAAGAATTATTTAAAAACCACAAGAAGGTGGTCACAAAGGTACAAACCTTGTCATAAGATTTTTCATCAATCTTAATTTTTAACTTACTTATATATTTGGTAACTTGTTCTAATTTTGAGTCCACCTTTGATGAAGTTGATCATATTTTCATCCTGAAAACAATTCAATTACATAATTAGATCATTTAGCAAATAATTCTTAGACTGTCCCCACAGCTGAGTAGCTGCATGATTAGAACAAAACACTATATCTTTTGAGGACATGATTTTTAAATTAAAATATTCTTCTTGCTTTACATATAAAATGCCTTTTTTGTCATCTTTCTTCCAACTTAGAGGACAAAAAAAGGAAACAATTTTAAAATCCTTGCGTAACTTTAAGGATGTAACAAAGAAGTAATCAGATGTGTATAAGAGACAGGGGTTATATTGACAATTTCCCATGAACATGCATGAAAGTTATTTTATTCTATAACAAAATGTATTATTCCATTCCATGAATAACTTAATTAACCAAATTCCTATTCTTAAATTTACAAGTTGTTTCAAAATTTTACATATTATAAACAATGCTGCTAAGAGTGTTCTTACACAGTCATCAAATACTTTTCCTATATCAAGTACTAGAACTATAGTTATAGCATCCTAACTGTTCTTAGGATAACTTCTTAGAACTCCTAAGATAAAAAATAATACATATACTTGATTTTGATATATACTGCCAGAACATCCTCCATTAAAACTGTCAGTTTAGATTCCCACCAACTTATGAGTTTCTCATACTGTCATTTGCCCTGGAGTCATTCATATCATATTTCCATTTATAATTTTTATTATGGGATATTTTTGCCATGATGAAAATTTAAATGTTTATTTGGTCAAGTCAATCTTTTATATCACACTTTAAAAGACTTCTGAAATTGATGTCAGGTTTTTCCAGTAGTCATGTATGGATGTGAGAGCTGGACTGTAAAGAAGGCTGAACACAGAAGAATTGAGGCTTTTGAACTGTGGTGCTGGAAAAGACTCTTGAGAGTCCCTTGGACCACAAGGAGATCAAACCAGTCAATCCTAAAAGAAATCAACCCTGAATATTCACTGGAAGGACTGATGCTGAAGCTTCAAGACTTTGGCCACCTAATGCAAAGAACTGACCCACTGGAAAAGACCCTGATGCTAGGAAAGATTGAAGGCAGGGGGAGGAAAGGGTGACAGAGGATGAGACGGTTGGACGGCATCACCAACTCAATGGACATGAGTTTGAGCAAACTCTGGGAGATAGTAAAACCAGACAGACAGGGAAACCTGGGGTGCTGAAGTCCATGGGGTTGCAAAGAGTCGGACACAACTAAACAACTGAACAAAAACATCTACAGCTATGAAGCAATGAGAAAGACACAACATCGCTTCTACAGTATTGTTGCCATAGATGTGATCTGAACTTAATCATGAAGCAACACTAGATAAGTCCACCTCGAGAGAAGGTCTTTAAAATAAAGGCCAAGTATTCTTCAAAAATGTCAAGGTTTTAAAGACAAAGGCTTAGGGGCTCTTTCAGATTAAAACAGACTAAGGAGACGTAACAGCTGAATGCCAACATCCAGGATCCTGGACTGGATCCTGAACTAGAATAAGGACACTGGTGGGACAGTTAGAAAAACTTGAGTCAAGTCAATAAAGTAGTTAATAATATTGCGCCAATGTTACTTTCTTGATTTTAATAATTATACTGTTGTTTTATAAGATGCTAATAATATTTGTATATTAGAAGACTATACAAAAATTCAGAAATTATTTCCAAGTAAAAATTTTTTTAATAAAACAAAAATTTTATTAAAAAATTTTTAAAACAAAGTTTAAAGGCCTTGTGCTTTAGGACTATAAAAAGACTTTCTTATGTTTTTGCCTATATCCTTCTAAAAATATTTTAATACTAAATCTATATAATGTATCCTTTATATAGTCTTTTCTCCAAAATGCAGAGTCAATTTTCCCAAAACCATTTATTAGACTAATAAATCAAGCCCATCTTTCCCTACTGTTTTTAAAGAGACTTATGCATATATAGGTTTTTTAGTAAGCTTTGAATTCCCAGATAAATCTGTGTGTGTGTACACAGAAGTGCATGAACACACACAGAGTTTCAAAGTCTTATGTTTGACTCCACTGATACATAATTTCTGAGCCATTACAAGAATACTTTAATTCCTTCAGATTTTAAGGTTTGATAACTGAAATAGCAAGCAATCTTTAACATTCTTTTGTATCTTCTAAAATATATTTCAAAAGGAAAACTAAAAAAATATATCAGGTTCCCAAAGTTCACCTGCTTCCTCCAGGATTTCAAATGGGATATAATTATATGAAATCATTTCAGGTAAAAGCATCTCTTAAAATACTAAATCTTGGTTCTACTTCTAGTAATGGCAGAGTGCCTTAAATTAAATTAACCCTCCCACAGATAACAATTATAAATTCTTAACAAAATACAAACCACGTGTTTAAAATATATTTGCAGACACTCAGTTCAGTTCAGTTCAGTCGCTCAGTCATGTACTATAAAAAGACTTTCTTATGTTTTTGCCTATATCCTTCTAAAAATATTTTAATACTAAATCTATATAATGTATCCTTTATATAGTCTTTTCTCCAAAATGCAGAGTCAATTTTCCCAAAACCATTTATTAGACTAATAAATCAAGCCCATCTTTCCCTACTGTTTTTAAAGAGACTTATGCATATATAGGTTTTTTAGTAAGCTTTGAATTCCCAGATAAATCTGTGTGTGTGTACACAGAAGTGCATGAACACACACAGAGTTTCAAAGTCTTATGTTTGACTCCACTGATACATAATTTCTGAGCCATTACAAGAATACTTTAATTCCTTCAGATTTTAAGGTTTGATAACTGAAATAGCAAGCAACTCTTTAACATTCTTTTGTATCTTCTAAAATATATTTCAAAAGGAAAACTAAAAAAATATATCAGGTTCCCAAAGTTCACCTGCTTCCTCCAGGATTTCAAATGGGATATAATTATATGAAATCATTTCAGGTAAAAGCATCTCTTAAAATACTAAATCTTGGTTCTACTTCTAGTAATGGCAGAGTGCCTTAAATTAAATTAACCCTCCCACAGATAACAATTATAAATTCTTAACAAAATACAAACCACGTGTTTAAAATATATTTGCAGACACTCAGTTCAGTTCAGTTCAGTCGCTCAGTCATGTCTGACTCCTTGTGACCCCATGAAATTGCAGCACGCCAGGCTTCCTTGTCCATCACCAACTCTCAGAATTCACTCAGACTCACGTCCATCGAGTCCGTGATGCCATCCAGTCATCTCATCCTCTGTCGTCCCCTTCTCCTCCTGCCCCCAATCTCTCCCAGCATCAGAGTCTTTTCCAATGAGTCAACTCTTCGCATGAGGTGGCCAAAGGACTGGAGTTTCAGCTTTAGCATCATTCCTTCCAAAGAACACCCAGGACTGATCTCCTTTAGGATGGACTGGTTGGATCTTGTTGCAGTCCAAGAGACTCTCAAGAGTCTTCTCCAACACTACAGTTCAAAAGCATCAATTCTTCGGCACTCAGCTTTCTTCACAGTCCAACTCTCACATCCATACAGGACCACTGGAAAAACCATAGCCTTGACTAGATGGACCTTGGTTGGCAAAGTAATGTCTCTGCTTTTTAATATACTATCTAGGTTGGTCATAACTTTCCTTCCAAGGAGTAAGTGTCTTTTAATTTCATGGCTGCAGTTACCATCTGCAGTGATTTTGGAGCCCCCCCAAAATAAGTCTGACACTGTTTCCCCATCTATTTGCCATGAAGTGATGGGAACAGATGCCAAATTTAAAAAAAATAGTAGTGGGAAGCTAAAGAAGAGTTAAACTTTGAAAGAAGGGAACAACTTTTAAAGACTTTATATTTATATGACCAGTCACTTGAAAGTACTCCTCAGTACATTCAGCATGGGGTGCCTAGAACTTACACAAAAGACTACAGTCTTATTGGCTTAAAAAAAGAGTACAGAGTTCAAATCTGCCAGAACAGCTATAAGGTAATGGGGAAATTTTCAGATAGGGATGAACCACATAGGATGGAAATGCCAAAATCAGTGTTAAAACTCAATTCAAATTCTTTGTTGACTCATGAACTATGTGAGAACTGGTGAAATGCCAAAGAAAGGCAGAAACAAGAGAAAAGAAATAATGGAATCATGATCTCAGATGTTGTCCACTAGCAGGGATTCAGAGTATGGACTCTAAGTCTAGTGGTTAAATGCCTCCCAGAACAAAAACCAGCATTCTTCTGAGAAAGATAACAGAACCTAAAGTCTTTACAATGAATCACTATCTAGTATACAATCAAAAAATTACTGAATTGAAAACAGAAAAACATGACATATAGTCAAGAGAAAAAGCAGGCAGTAGATACTGGCCCCAAGACAACCCAAATGTTGAGATAATATCTAATCTGGAAAAAAAAGAATTTTCAGTAACCTATTGAACAAAATCAGGCTGACATGTAATTGGAATCTCAGAAGAAGAGTGAGAATGTAGCAGAGAAAAAATATTTGAAGAAATTATAGCTACATGGTTCCCCAAAGCCACACTTAAGCACATCAGTCAAAGATATGAGTCTTCAAAGCATCCAGAAGAAATGACACACTACAGACAGGGAAACAATAACAAAAAATAACAGCTGACTTATGATCAGAAACAATAGAGACCATCATATTGAGTTGGCCAGAAAGCTAACTCAGCTTTCTCCGTTAAGAAACTCATACAGAAAAAAACAAATGAGCTTTTTTGGCCAGCTGAATACAACTGTTAGTTTTTAAGGCGTGAAAGAAGAAAAAGTTTGTAACTCAAAAATACTATACAGAGCAAAAACAGCCTTCAAAAATGAAGGCAAAATATGATAAAGGCATTTTCAGATAAATAATATAGAGTCATTGAAAGTAGATATGAACTATAAGAAGTTCTAAAAGAAGTGCTTCATTCTGAAATAGACAGGAATGAATGAAGAACATCAAAAATGGTAAATATCTGGGTTAACAGTGGGGTCTATGACATAAAACTGTTTAAAGCAAAGGTTGGACACCACATTGTGGGGTTTATAATACACATAAATGTACTACCGTAAAAATAGTATAAAAGACAAAAGGTGGTTAAGTAAAACTATACTTTTGTAAGTTTCTTCTATTTTTTAACAGTACACCATTAACTCTAACTTGACTATGATAAGAAGCCTATGATAATCATTACAGCAAACACTTAAGAAAAATTAAAAGGGCTATAGCTAAGAAAATAATGGACGAATTCTACTGAAATATATATATATATATTTAATTAAAGCAAAAGACAGAAAAATAAGGAGGGGGATAAATAAGGCAAAGGAAAAAAAAGCAAAATGGCAGTCACAGTGCAAACATATTAACTGTTACACTGAATAAAAAAGTAAGACCCCGTTAAACATATTTACCAGAAAAATGTAATTTAAATATAAAAACAAAGGTAGATTTAAAGCAAAAGAATATATGCCACGCAAACACCAATTACAAAAAAGCATGAGTAGCTTTATTAATATCAGACAAAACAGATTTCAAGACAAGGAATATTATAAGGAGTTACATAGGAACATTTTATAATGATAAAAGGTTAGTTTATTAGGAGATAAAACAACTTAAAAATATATAAGTCCAATAACAAAGGTTCTAAATACCAACAGAGAGTGACAGAACTAAAGGGAGAAAGGGATGACTCCAGGATCAAAGCTGAAGATTTTTAGCACCATGAGTAAGAGATAGGACGACTAGGGAAACACCAGTAAGGACACCGGAGATGCGTGAGTGACACTACGGTCCACTCTAACTGACATCTGCATCACTGGAGAAATTCAATGGGACAGTGTTGTTTCAGAGTCTGAACCAGAGACATATCTATATATACCTGCCATTTTAAATTTACAAATTGTTTTTAGGAGAGAGAAACTAAGATTATCTTATCAGAAATTATGTCAGTACTTTCCAGCTATTTTTCTCTTAAAACTGCATTTATTCTGTTGTCCTTTAGCACTGAATACACACTCAGCAAGTCAAAATTCAAGTGCATTTTTACCAACGCTAAATTTTAAAAATCTAGTCACACTTATTAAAAAACTTTAAAGTACAAAGTGGTATATAATACAAGAATTATTTAAAAACCACAAGAAGGTGGTCACAAAGGTACAAACCTTGTCATAAGATTTTTCATCAATCTTAATTTTTAACTTACTTATATATTTGGTAACTTGTTCTAATTTTGAGTCCACCTTTGATGAAGTTGATCATATTTTCATCCTGAAAACAATTCAATTACATAATTAGATCATTTAGCAAATAATTCTTAGACTGTCCCCACAGCTGAGTAGCTGCATGATTAGAACAAAACCCTGTATCTTTTGAGGACATGATTTTTAAATTAAAATATTCTTCTTGCTTTACATATAAAATGCCTTTTTTGTCATCTTTCTTCCAACTTAGAGGACAAAAAAAGGAAACAATTTTAAAATCCTTGCGTAACTTTAAGGATGTAACAAAGAAGTAATCCTCACCAATTAGGGGCCATAGAGTTAGTCCAAACCTACTTTGATAAACATTAACTACTGAGCAATTTTCTTTTAAGTTCAATGGAGTTCAAAATGGCTGCTCCAAGGATGTTCCTGTCTGTCATACTCCAAATAATGGGATTAAGGTTCTTTGTTAGGGGGTACTTTAGCAGGCCATCTATTTAGATTGTGAACTTCATTTGAATACATTTCCAGACCAAAAATAACTGATCTGGATTCTAAATTTGTTATCACTAGCATGAAATTTTGTTTGGGAATTTTGTTTGTTCTCTTGGCCTGATGGTCATCAACCATGCAACTGAGGCAATCGGCCTAAATGAATGACCTTTTAAGGGTGAGCATTCTAGGATTCTAAGAGTCTCTTAATAAAGTATATAAAATAACTGCTTTAAAGATGCTACTCTAATAGATGGTGCTAATGGAGAATGCTTTTCTAACCCATTAACAACAGAAACGTGCTCTGGTATTTATTTCCTGTGCACTTGAGCATCCTTCTGAAGCCACAGAAAAACTGATTTTTAGTTTGTTAATTTCATCACTTAAATACTTAACACTTAAATTATTAAAAGAATCAATAAATGTAGAATTCACTATGCAATTTAAATGCCCATTTTCTGATTTCAAGGTAGCTTCCAGTTATACAAGTTTCAATAGTGTCCAGGAAAGAAGTTCTTAAATTGGAATAAAATCTGCTTCAAATAAGAATATTTAATTATTCACCAAACATTTGCTGAATGCCTATTTTATAGCAGGCACCTAATTGCAAAATGAGGCAAAACAAACACAATACGCTAAGGGGTGGAGGAGACATGCACAGGTTGCCACAACAGCACAAAGGTGGGCTGGGATGTACAGAGGTCCACAAAGCTTCCTGGAAGCATCAGTGCTTGAAGCGTTAAAGAAAAAAAAAGATTAGGAAGTAAGCAGATGAAGGAAAAGAAGGCAGATACGAACTTTGCAAGCAAAAAGAAAAAAACCTTTCAGGGGAAAGGCAAGGAAGCATTAAAGATCATGGTGTGCTTGGCTAGGCCATCTGTGCTTATATAACAAAGCACTGCTGCAGAAATCCACTTCAAAGAAGGGAATGACTAAGGAGTAAGAACGCTGCTTGCACTTTCCCACTCAAGCACGCCACCAGCAGGCGAGGATGTAGGTAAGAGGGGATAGGGAACTGGGAGAGACGCCAGTGAGTTTTAAAAAGCCTTCCCCGCTTGTGATATTCTGACACAGAACCACTGCCACCGTCAATGAGGCTACTAAACGCTGAAGCCGAGACATGAGCAGGCGAGACGCTCCTCTTGGAGCGGGTGCGCGATTGCACAATGGAGAGTGAGCTGCAGGGAAGGGAAACTACGGACCAAGGGTTCCTGGATTGCCATGAAGTCTAGGCTGGAGCTGATGAGCCCCTCACTAGAACAATTATGGTCAGAATAAAGAAGAGCTGGGGCTGATTAACCTTCAAAAGGTAAAACAGCACAATCATGAGCCTGACAGGACATGGAGGCATGAGGAAGAGGGAAGAGCCGTGGGTATCTCCCAGATGTTGAGTTACAAGCCCCTAAACATTTTTTTTAAAACCCTTTGAATTAAAGATTTTACTGTCAGATCCTCATTTGCAAAACACATTAAAAAAAAACAAAACACAAAAAAACTGGGGGCCTCCGTGACTAGCCTTATGTATACTAAGGCAGTGAGACTGCTTCAGGCGTCATAATATGTAGAGTTTTAGGAAACAGGGTCACAGATCAGATTGATTTTATTTTCTTTAACCAGACTCCAACCTATCAGGTCAGTCAACCTCCAGAAAAAGAGAAAAGCATTCTCAGTTCAATGTAAAGCATTGAAATTGAGGAAGACTTTCTCCATCTTACAGTTAATTTCTGCCCCCTTACCATCTCCACCCCACTTCTGCCCCACTGTATCCATCACTGCCCCCTGTGTGGCCACCTGTTAAAATTCATATTTTTTTTTAGAACTGGAAGTTACAATAACAGGCCAGGTACTAGTGATAAATCCTAGAGGTGAAATTTAAATGCTCCTGAGAAAAACAGTCATTGTTTTGTTTAGTGACTTCTTTCAACAGGTCTTCCAAAAGAAGAAGTAAAGGGGGATGAGAATACAGATAGCAGGGAAATAAACTCCGAGGTCTGCATGCATAACCGAGCTTTGCTGAAGCATCTGGCGCAAGAAGGGAACAGCCAAAGATGCTGGAGCCAGGCAGCCCTGTGTGCAGCCATCCACCATTAGCAAGCTCACAGAGGCATAACCTCACAATGCTCACACAGAGGAGCATCCTGAAATTAGGTGTGGTAGGTGCAAAACGGCTTCTTTAAAAGGCAGTGGTTTCCAACAGACTGAATTTCAAAACAGTACCTTTTAGGTGCATTTGAGTAGGAAAAAAAGATCCCCCAGAGTCTTCTTTCAGCCAAAGTTTACGAGCAGTAACAAATAGCTTTCATTATAACTCTAAGTCGAAAGAACTGAAGTACGGACACAGAAGGAGCCGTGTTTTTTTCTCTGTCATACTTAGCAGGCTTGCTGGGTGACACGGATGCTAAGCCAGATGTTCGTTACCTGCACAAACGTGAGGGCTGCTTTCTGCAGGAGGCACTCGGCATAACAGATTTCAGCATGCATTTCCTCTATTAAAAACAAATAAAAGTATATTAAGGAAAATCCCATGCCCACAGTAACTGCTCTGAGATATTCAGAAAAGACAGACTGATAAATGAGCCCAGAGGAGACATAAAAACCTAGGTTGTTTCGTGATTGCATAGAAGTGGAATGATGACCTCAGTTCTCAAGGCCTCAGCAAGATTTTTCCAGAACGTGTGAAATGCTTTGGGAAAGTCATCTTTGGCTCAATTCACATATAACTGCCAAGAGTCAGGCCCTTGGTGTCAGAGATCCAAACTCAGCTCACAGGAGAAAACCAAAATAGAAAAACACTTTTGGGGAAAAAAGAAAACCACTCGTTTTTTTTAACTTAATGGGAAACTTCAAGTCTACCACTGGGATGGATTGAAAAACTAACTTGAATATACTAATTCTAACATCAAAAATATTATGAAGGCATGGTGGTCACGACTGGTTAGGCACACTATCGACTTGAAGAGAAAGCAGTAACTTCTGAGGATTCTAGGAAAAAGAACTGTCCTGCGTGTCCAGCTCATGAGTCCTCATTCAGGGAAGACTTGCTGTAAAAAATTTAGCACTAGCACAGTTTGGGGCTATTGCTTTGTGCGTGTGTGCATGTGGGTATGTGTGTCTGTTTTCAGCTGTGCTGCACGTACGGTCTTAGTTTGCCGACCAAGGATCGTACCCACACCCGCTGCATTGGAAGCATGGAGTCTTAACCACTGGGCCACCACTGGAGTCTCAGTTTTAGGCTACTTGGATCACTGAGGTATCTAGCACAGGAACAAGGCACTCATAAGAGGGCTACATAAAATTAAGTCTGTATCCCCTGGACACATAGACGTGTGGCCTATCTTCCTAAATAGTTCATGATACCTGTAGAGACTGGGGAGGGAGGAATCTTTCCTTTTTTTTTTTTTTGGTATAAACAAAATCAGCAATTTACTGTTTTATCCATAGGATACAAACTAGTGTGTTATTTAAGTAAATGAGCTTTGGGGTTGGGGTAATTAACAGCCTGGATTGTAGCAAAGGCCCTGCCACATACTAGTTACAGAACCTTGAGCAAGCTGCCCTTCCCCTCTCTGCTGGGCTCCTCATTCTTCAAGTCCAGCTAATGAGATCTCTATTTCAAAGCTGAAGAATCCAAGTGCTACCTGTGGAGTCACTGTGCAGAGTAAGCCCTCAATACGCATCAGCTGCTTCCTAAGATTATTCCCCTTGGCCTATGTCATGCTTTTTGACAAACTTCAAAAAGTAGCACATTTTTAAGTGACGTGCTGCTGCTGCTAAGTCGCTTCAGTCGTGTCGACTCTGTGCAACCCCATAGACGGCAGCCCACCAGGCTCCCCCATCCCTGGGATTCCCCAGGCAAGAACACTAGAGTGGGTTGCCATTTCCTTCTCCAATGCATGAATGTGAAAAGTGAAAGTGAAGTCACTCAGTCGTGTCCGAATCTGTGCGACTCCATGGACTGCAGCCCACAAGGCTCCTCTGTCCATGGGATTTTCCAGGCAAGAGTACTGATATAAGTAACTGAAAAACGGGATATTTCCATGTTGATGGAATGATGTTGAACCTAACTGGATAAGACCTAGTGTTTTATTTCTTTCACTTACACACACAGGACACCTCCCCTCAACACACACACACACACACTTTTCTCATGAACTGGTTCACCTTCCTGCCATGCTCATGTTCCAAAGGTTGATTGACAAAGAAGCAACAATGCACTGAAGATCTTCCAACAGCACATGTAAGAGGGAGCCAAACCCACAACAGGCCAAATTTGAGGAGCTGCGGTCAGCACACATTCTGGCAGCATTAACAGCCAGGGTCTCCATCCTTCAGAATGCCTCACTTTAAAGGGTGCCCCCTGGATTTTCTCAGTGGGAGAAAAACAGGTAACTTTTACAGAGTCATTTGAACATTCTCTTCCCAGGGAAATTTGTAACAAAGTAGGAACTTTCAGTAATTAGTCCCTTTGGAAGCCTGCTCAGCAATCCAGATGGCTGGCTGGGGGCGCGTGTTGAGGAGGTGGTGAAGTTGCCGCTGGGCGAGAACCAGCTTGGCAGAGAAGCAGAGCGCGGAGCCCTGTGTGGTTCGGCCAGTGGCGCGTCTGCGGCTGAAGCACAGGGAGGCGTGGGCTATGAGCCTGGAAAGGAAGTCAGACCAAATGATGGATGACCTTGGAAAGGAAGTCAGGCTAAATGATGGATGACCCTGAATATCCGCATCTGGGCTTCATTCAGTAGGCAATGGTATTGCAGCAAAAACAGAAAAGAGACCTTTCTTAAATAAAAACGAGACTTTTCTGATACACAAGGAAAACAAGGAAACAATGAACAGGCTGGGGAAAAACCTAAACAGGCCTGAATGAGTTAAGCAATCTTGGTTACTGTCTAACTGCTACTACTAACAAACACTTGTGGCTAGACTGGTCCTTTTACAAAGCTAAATAAAGCTAATTACTCTCTGACTCCATATGTTTATGAATTATACTCTGCACCTGGCATTCTTCCCTCCCTACACACCCTTGTAGCATTCTTCCTTTCAGAAAGGAGGTCACAGCCTTATAACTTCTGAAAAGACCAACCCCAGTTACTGAGTTACCTGGTGCCAGCTGTGGCCATTTTGAAATTTTGCAAAAGAAAAAAATGCAAGACTTCCTTAGGATATAAAACCTCTTCTTATTTCCGAGGAAATGGGGCACGGTTCTTAAGGCATTAGCCTACTGTGTTTCCCCTTTGACTGGCAAAAATAAAGCTACTCTTTCTTTTTTTTTCCTCCGAACTCTGTATTTCTATTTGGCATTGGTGGACAGGGAGCCAAGATTTTGGCATCAATGGTGAGCCTTTGCAGAGATCTGAGCAGAGGGGTGGATGGATCAGAGTTAAGCAAAGACAAATCAAAGAGAAGCATAAAGGACATAACATGAAGGCAGAGATAAAAGGCAAGAAAGTTTGAACTGTATTTTCTATATATAATGAATCTTTGAGTTAAATCCCTTTTACATCCTAAGAACTGTACAAACATGTGTTTTTAAAGACAATTTGAAAGCTATTTAATATACCAGCCATGAGAAGAACGGGTGTGCCCCATCTTCAATCCACAAAAAGTTTAATTAAATATCCTTACTCCTGCAAACAACGAGCCACTCAAGGATAGAAATGGAAATTACCTATAGGGAAAACAAATTGCACACTAAATCTACAATGTTTTGACATGCTCCCTTGAACACAAAGTCTGTTTGGATTGCAACGACAGCCAAAATCATTAGGAATAAATGCAACTTAATTTATAAAAGTCTTATCTCTTCACTCAGATTGATTTATATTGGGCAGCCCTTAGCTCTCAAAATTAGACATTTGGCATTTACAAGTAGGTACCTACCAGAACATCTCTTAATTATAAATTCCTTAGTTCACTGAAGGAAATATCTTCATTATGCAGTGAAGTGTTAGCTAAGCATGCTTTCAGACATAGAAGTCTAAATAAACCTTCAGAATAGTAAAGTCACAGGCTGATGTATTTTCATAATTTTTAAATTAGGATCTTATTTTTTTGAGCAGTTTTAATTTCACAGGAAAATTGAGGGGACAGTAGAGAGATTTCCCATATATCCCTTGCTCCCTGGCTCCCCCTCAACATGCACAAACTCACCTATGATTAACATGCTCTCCCAAGTGGCACGTTTGTTACAACTGGTGAACCAGTTGTAATTCTGCCATAGTTCTCATTAGGGCCCACCCTTGGTGGTGTACACTCTATGGGTCTGGACAAATGTATAAAGACATGTATTTAATCATTATGATTTCACTGCCCTAAAAAAGTCTCTGTGTTCCACCTAATCATTCCTCCACCCTTACCCCCTGGCAACGATTGATCTTTTTACTGTCTCCACAGTCCAGCCTTTTTGAGAATCTTATATACTTAGAATCAAACAGAAGGTAGCCTTTTTCAGATGGGTGTCTTTCACTTAGGAATATGCATTTAAGGCTCCCCCAAATCTTTTCATGGCTTGATAGCTCATTTCTTTGTAGCACCAAATAATATTTTACTGTCTGGATGTACCATACTTCATCCATTCACCTAGTGAAGGTCACATTTTGGCAATTCTGAATAAAGCTGCCATAAATATTTCTTTGCAGATTTTTATGTCAACACAAGTTTTCAACTGTTAGTTTTATAAGGAAGTGGCTGCACTATTTTGCACTCTGACCAGCCACGAATGAGTGTTCCTGTCCCTCCACATCCTCACCTACATTTGTTGGTCTCTGTGTTCTGGATTTGGGACACTGTGTTGCTGTCGTTGAGTCATTCAGTGTCTCTTTACGACCCCACAGACTGCAGTATGCCAGGCCTCCCTGTCCCTCACCATCTCCTAGACACTCTGTGCTGCTACTGCTGCTAAGTCGCGTCAGTCGTGTCCAACTCTATGTGATCCCATAGACGACAGCCCACCAGGCTCCCCCGTCCCTGGGATTCTCCAGGCAAGAACACTGGAGTGGGTTGCCATGTCCTTCTCCAATGCAGGAAAGTGAAAAGTGAAAGTGAAGTCGCTTAGTCGTGTCCGACTCTTTGCGACCCCATGGACTGCAGCCCACCAGGCTCCTCCATCCATGGGATTTTCCAGGCAAGAGTACTGGAGTGGGTTGCCATTGCCTTCTCCATCTTATTACTGTTTACTTTTTAATACTTCTAAATATGCCATGCCTAAAGACAGAATAAAGAGATAAGAACGCAGTATCACCTATTTTTAAGATGTCTAACACAGAAATAATTCAGCATTTCCTTCACCCACATGTGAAGACATTTCATGCCTGTTTCTACCCTCCTGCAGAAGTTGCGGGGAAACAGAGGAAACAGCTGAGGCTTAGGAAAAGGCAGGTCAGGTTTGAACACTGCTCTGCTAGGCGGGTAACCTTGGACCATTTGTCTAACCTCCCTGATCCTCAGTTTCTAGCCTATAAAAAGGAGGTTACCCAGGATGGGCCTCCCCGGTGGCTTAGCAGTAAAGAATCCACCTGCCAGTGCAGGAGACGCAGGAGATATGGGTTCGATCCCTGGGTCAGGAAGATGCCCTGGAGGAGGAAATGGCAACTAAGTCCAGTATTCTTGCCTGGAGAATGCCAAGGACAGAGGAGCCTGGCAGGCTACAGTCCACGGAGTCACAAAGAATTGGAGATGACTGAGCAACTGAGTGTGTGCATGCATGCACGAACACACACACACATACACATACACACAATAAGCCCAAGTTTTCCGAAGTCCATAGCAAGTTGATAATAATCTTCTAAAAAAGCAAAGAAAGCTTTACAATGAAACACACTAAATGTCTAGCACAGACTCGATCGCTAGGAATGATGGACAGCATTATCCAGAACTGCTCTTGCCTTAACTGGCCACAGCTACTTTGCCAATTTCGTGTTACCTCCTCCAGAGAACTGCTCTGACAATGATAGCACAGGAACAAGAGCTCCTCAGATGACAGAGGCCTTGTTAGACACTGGCCACATTGAAGGACATCTTCTCTGCTACAGGAGTACTGCTATGCTCCTTTCTTATAAACCATTCTGACTAGAGCATGATGCTAATATAACAGATGCATCACAGAACTTCTGCCCTAATCTCTGTGGGAACATCAAGGAAACAGCAAAAGGAGTCAATTTCTCCCAGCCATCTGATCAACATGCTGAAGATATGTTGGATTCTGATAGTCCTATTCCTGAATTCTAGAAGTCCTAAATGTTTACAAACCAAACATTTCCTATACTGTAAAACATCATCATTATTTTAAAGGTATCAAAATTACTGACCTTGAGAAAAAAATTAATAGCTTTTAGAAAAACAGAAACTCTCACACAAGGATGAGGAGACTATAAACTGACCTAATTCTTCAGAGAAAAACTGGTGATATCTATAAATGTTTTCTATTTTCAAACCCTCAGTCCCAGTAACTCTTTTAGCAATCTATCCTATGAAATACTAGCAAAAATGCATGAAGTTATAGGTATCAGAATTTTAGGAGAGCATTATTTTTAATAGCAAAAAAACCAATATAACTGTCCTTTGATACATAAAAACAATACAACTGTCCTTCGATACAGAAAGACTAATTTATAGTATTTGTCCTAATGAATGCTACATGGCTATTAAGTAGAATGAAGTACAACTTATATGTGTTGACCTGGAAAAAGTCAATGTCAAAAATCACATTGTAGCACATGTATCACGTGCTTCTCTACTTGCAAAAAATGAATAATAATGAATTACTATAAAAATTCTATGTATATGTTCTGCGTATATTTGTATATGTACAGAGAAGAGTATGCATGAAAATCAACTGCTAAGAGTGGTTACTTCCAGAGGGTGAGTAATGATGGGAAAAGGAAAAGACATTCCATTTACTTATATTATTCACGTAAATGTTGAATTTTATGAGCATAACCATGCTTTAATTTTTCAAAGAAAGGAAAATACCCAATCTTTTCAATGCCGCTTACCTTCAGTCAGCTGTTCCAAAGATCCTCTTGAAAGAAGACTTGAGAAAGACTCTACAACCGTGCATTTCTTCCTGTATCTGCACAGAATACATAGAAGAGATGAGAAGTAGAAAGAAAAAAAGTAATAAATCAAGCTCATTTTCATTTCACATCCATTTCAGTTGTAATTACAGCAAAGGGTCACCAGAAACAGAACTCTAAACCCTAAAGTCTGCAGGGCAGAGACCACCATTTTGAAACCTGCACACCCAGTTCCCAGCACTGGCACCCTGTGGGCACTGAATCCAAGCTCACTGAACATGTTTATGTATGTGGACAAACCTACATATAACAGTCAATACTGGGAGCTTCCCTGGTGGCGCAGTTGGTAAACTGCCTGCCGTGCAGGAGACCCAGCTTCAGTCCCTGGCTGAGGAAGACCCGCTAGAGAAGGAAATGGAAAGCCACTCCAGTATTCCTGCATGGAGAACCCCATGCACAGAGGAGCCTGGCCAGGGTACAATCCATGGGGTCACAAGAGTTGGACACGACCTAGTGATTAAACCAAACCAACAGTCAATACTAACTCTGTCATGACCCTTCTATGATCTTATGGCTAAAATCAGTGTTTTTCTGGTTAAGGGTCACTTTGCCACTGGTTAAAAATGGAGTTAGACTGCAGTGTTTGGAAACTCTCTTCATTTGAGGGGCTAGAAACATAATTACAAGAGGGCCTAATTTCACTGTTAAAATTCACCAATGCTAATTAACAGCTTCTGCTAGAGGCTTCATATACACACAAAACTGAAACTCCATGTCATTTTCACCAAGCAAAACTGTTCAAATATGGCCATTTAGGCAAATAAAAGACCCGCTTCTGCATTTACAGCATTTCCCACACAAAAATGCCAACATGTAGTGCCTAATCTCTCCACCAGGGGGACCCCCAAGAGATGCTTGCTGCTAAACCCACTGAAATCCTTAGCACTTTTCCATAGCTCAAATACCAAAAAGAAAACAGTATGGTATAGATGCCATGTGCTCAGCCACACCAGCATCACAGGATAATTCCTTAGTGGAAATATTTTTAATCTCTCATAAAAGTACAGGAGGCCAGCAAGCTTGGATAATCTAAATCCTTTTCTATAACCATGGCCAACTTCCAACAGAGCTCTCAGTGAAGCAAAGTACATCCATTTCATCACACAGACAGGTTTTTAGGCGCATCTCAAGCATTTAATTACTCAGCTCATACTTCTGGCAGGTTTGTAAGGCGTCCTTCATGGCAGAAATGCCGTTTTGGATGTCCTGTTGCTCGAAGGTCATGACAGCCTGCAACACCACAATGGTGCTGTAGCCCAAGGCATGGTACATGCTCTCCTTAGCCCTGGGAAGAACATGGAAATGACCGCATTTCAATTCAACTGAAAAGCATTCAGGTCTCATCTGACAACAACCACAAGCAATTCTATTTCATCTAAGGCATGACTTTCACAGAAACGACTTTTACTCCTGCACCACAACCACTGAAACAACGTGGACTCTAAAGACATGCCCCCAAACGCTCAAGCACTGGGGCCTTTCCAGTTCAAGTCCAGGCTGCTGCTGCTGCTGCTAAGTCGCTTCAGTCGTGTCCGACTCTGTGAGACCCCAGAGATGGCAGCCCACCAGGCTCCCCCACCCCTGGGATTCTCCAGGCGAGAACACTGGAGTGGGTTGCCATTTCCTTCTCCAATGCAGGCAAGTGAAAGTGAAAGTGAAGGCAGGAAGCAGGAAACTTGCAAGGTTGAAACAGAAAGTGACGTATGCTTTTCCCTGTTTGAGCACAAGGGGGCAGCCTGCCGATTCATTTCTTAGAAAATGCTTCTAAGCAATACTAATTTTTCCCAGTTGTACAAGAAGCAGTCCTTAGCTCTGAAATAAGTGGAAAATAAAAGCCATTGAAAATATATTTTGTGACACAGAAATTATGAAAGATAAGGCTTGTTTAAAACCATTCCCTCCCTTCTCCCAGGCAGAGGCCATGAGGAAGCAAGATCTGGGCAAACAGTCAGGTCAGCCACAAAGGGCCCAGACAAAAATTCATGGTAGACCTCTTACCAAATCTTACCTAATTATATAGGAATCCTGATTAAAGTTCTTGATGATTCATATTATCAGTAAGAAATGCTTCAATTCTTAAGGACATTTAGTCTGAACAGATGGCACAACACAGAAGGCTGTGAAAACCTCCCTATCTCTTTCCTCAAAACTTCTCAAGCTATGTTCATTAGTTAATTATAATATTAAAGTGTGGTTTTGATTTTAATTCAAATGCAATATGCAACAGTCTGCTGCTTGGCAAAACAGATACAATCCATGTTATTCCTTCCCCACCAGAAAGAGTCTAAACATCCTTTCAGAATCTGCAGTTAGTCCCCAACAGTGAGGGCACTGCTGATTCAAAAGAAAACAAACAAACAATATGCAAGGAATAAGAGCAACCCAACGTAAATCAGTAATTGCAATTTTTAAACATCAGCTTTGAAAAAAAATTCTGTATTGAAGTATAGTTGATTTACAGGGGCTTCCCCGGTGGCTCAGGGGTAAAGAATCCACAAGAAATGCAGAAGCCACAGAAGACTTGGTTCAATTCCTGGGTGGGGAAGATCCCCGGGAGGAGGAAATGGCACCCCACTCCAGTATTCTTGCCTGGAAAATCCCATGGACGGAGGAGCCTGGTAGCTACAGTCCATGGGGTCGCACAGAGTTGGACACGACTGAAGGGGCTTAGCACGCAGCACATATGCATAGTTGATTTACAACGCTGTGTAATTCTCACATTTCAAACCAAAAGCTTTTCCAAGAGGAAAAAAAAAACTATTTGAGTGGGGGAAAAAAAGTGAAACGTTCAGAAAGATCAGAGGATGTAAAACTAGACTAAATATAAGATCATGTTGTTTATTTCATTCCATATTATGACCAGCTGCGTGTCAGTGGAAGAGGAAAAAAGGAGACTTTTTGAATAAAAAACAGAGGAGACAGGCAGGAAGAATAAGAGAGGGGACATAAGGAGAGAATGACTAGCAGAGAGAGAGAAGGAGGGAGAGAGGGAGACAGATGGAGAGAGAGACAGAAGATGATCTGAAGCACAGAGATCCGAAGGACTAAAGAAGACAGAGGGGAAAAGGCAGCAACAGGCAAGGGAGAAAATGTGACTGTTGGATGGAGACAGCACTGGGCAACTTCCTTAGGCCAGGGGCTTCACCATCTATTTTGTTATCTGTTTCTAACCTCTGAAATGCTAACTGGTTGCAGCTCATCTAAATCTCAAAATTACTATGGCCTCAGGAGGCACATTAAGTCCCCTACGTACGAACCTTTAAGTTGAGAACTTTCAAAGATTTGAATGTCCGTTCTATCAACATCAGGAATCAGTAAAATTTCAGCTTGCCCTCCATCTCCTATTTCTGATGATCCTTCAGCTGTGTCCTTGCCTACCTCCTCTCCCTCCTCCAGTCAGTAACTCTTCTTGCCTGTTCACTGGATGCCGGCCCCTGGATGCCAGCTGTTGTACTGTACTACTATACTTTTCAAGGTACTGGTGTAAAATTGAAAATGTTTTCTTATTTTGTTTGGTTTTTTCATATATTATTTGTGTGAAAAGTATAAATGTATTGCAGTACAGTATTATATAGAGAATTGTGTGACTTGGGTACCTAGGCTAACTTTGTTGGACTTATGAACAAACTAGACTTATGAACACACTCTCAGAACAAAATCTGTCTGTATGTAGGAGACTTAGTGTAATTTCTAAGAATCAAAGTCAGTGACCAGAGTCACACCACCCTCCCCACCCTACTGACTCCTCAAAGGAAAGAGTCCCACTCCTGTGCCCACAAGGTAACCATCTTGAAATTATTATAGGAGGTCTAAGTTTCACTCAGGTCAGTGACTGTATTTGAAGGCAAGAGATAAGTTTATTCCTGTCAAGTCTAGTCACACTATACAGATGGGCACTAGGGTCACAGTGAGGCCTAGCAACAAGGCTAAGCATCGGTTTTCCTGCCATATCATCAGAATTGATAGGTACTATTCAGTGAAATGGGGCTTCCCAGGTGTTGGAGAAGACTCTTGAGAGTCCCTTGGACTGCAAGGAGAGCCAAGCAGTCCATTCTGAAGGAGATCAGCCCTGGGATTTCTTTGGAAGGAATGATGCTAAAGCTGAAACTCCAGTCCTTTGGCCACCTCATGCGAAGAGTTGACTCATTGGAAAAGACTCTGATGCTAGGAGGGATTGAGGATAGGAGGAGAAGAGGACGACAGAGGATGAGCTGGCTGGATGGCATCACTGACTGGATGGAAGCGAGTCTGAGTGAACTCCAGGAGTTGATGATAGACAGGGAGGCCTGGCGTGCTGCAATTCATGGGGTCGCAAAGAGTCGGACACGACTGAGCAACTGAACTGAACTGAGGTAGCTCAGTAGTAAAGAATCTGACTGCTAATGCAGGAGATGTGGGTTCGATCCACCGGGTTGGGAAGATCCCCTGGAGGGGGAAATGGCACCTCAGCCCAGTATTCTTGCCTAGGAAATGCCTTAGACAGAAGAGTCTCACAGGCTATAGTCCACGGGGTCACAAAGGGTCAGACACGACTAAGCCTGCTCGTGAGTGCTATTAATTGAAACTGATTTATCACATAAATCAGGAGTCCTGAGAATATTTTCATTATCTTGAATTTCTTTTTAGCCTCCGAGATTAGTATATTTTAGTTCTTCCCATGTCCATTTCAAAGGAAACTTTTCTCAACCATATTTAAGTTCAGAGGAATACCCATAAAAATATTTCACTGAAGAAAACCAAATGAAGCTCTACAAAACTAAGAAGATGACATTATTTGAACAAGTATAGAAAAAGACAGGAGAGAGAATCAGAAATGTTCTATTGATTAAAGCTGACACGATAGGTTTGTTAACTAGATATTAAAACCAATCAAAAGAAGTCTCAACAAAATTAGCTCATAAATATTCAGATGGAAATGCAGAAAAATAGATTGAAAAGTATGACATCAGAGACAGAATCATCAAAAACATATGAAAAACACATTTTATACGAAAGAAAATTAATTACCATGGTCGAAGCAACTCTAAGGCATCTGTAAATTTGTTACTTAGAAATAAGTTCAATGCCATTGCACATTCTTCGAGGCCACTCCTAAGATCCACCTTAGTTGATAGTGACCTAAAGATCAAGAGAAAAAAAAAAATACACAGAATTTTTACAGTTTTTACTTGTAGCAAGTTATCACAGGGAGTGTGTGGCTATGTATACTTAGGATATAAAAAGACTAGAATTCTAACTCTGCCACTTACTGGTTATGTCTTTAACTCTTGAAACTTGACTTTCTCATCTGTAAAATGGGAACACTACCACCTACTTATGGAACTGTTTCAAGAATGGAACCAATTGACAATTAATACTCATAGCAGGCACTTAATAAATGATTACCCCCATCACTCCAAAACCCACAAACATAGGCACTATCTCTATTCATGCGGGGAAGCAGAGGTTATTTTGTTTTAACTTGATTATGTAGGGGTAAGAATGTGCTTCAGGCTTCCTAGGTGATGCAGTGGTAAAGAGTTTACCTGCCAATGCAGGAGACTCAGGTTCAATCCCTGGATTAGGAAGACCTGCTGGAGAAGGAAATGGCAAGCCATCCCAGTATTCTTGTCTGGGAAGTCCCATGGACAGAGAAGTCTGATGGGCTACAGTCCCTGGGTTCACAGAGTTGGAGATGACTGAGCGACTGGACATGCACGCACACACTCAAGAATGTGGTTGGTGGAAAACTGCGTTGTCCAAAATCTAAAGAAGACTCCACCAGATTATTTGATTTTGCTTCCACAGGAGCTATCTTACAGCTTTGTAAATTACACATAGCTGATAGCAATGCAAAATAACTGTTGTCTACAGATCTGTGTTTAAAAAGAGGCAACAGGCCCAAGATGGAGTCACTCACGCTAAGACTCACCAGGACCTAACCAATCAGCTTCAATCTTCTCCAAGAATGTGACCTGTAACCAGCTAACCTGGAATATCCTGTGCAGCACTAGGAAATCCACTGAAAGGCCCCTCCTACTCCCTCTGAGGAGAAACCTAGCCTAAAACAATGCATTCTTGGCTAATAACTTCCTTCTTTTCCCTGTTTCCTCTCTGCCTTGAAAACCCTTTCCTTTGCTGCAGCCTGAAGGAGCTCCTTTCAACTGCTAGTTGGGATTCTGCCCAATTCACAAAGAGTTTAATAAAGACAATCAGATCTTCAAATTTCCACTATTGAACTTGTTATTTAACACTTGTAAATTCTGTCCCAGCCTTCAACTGACTTCCTGCCTCCACTAGGGAAGAAGCCAGTTTTGCGTGAATTTGCACATTCATTTCAACTTTCCTTTCAGTTCAGCTCAGTCGATCAGTTGTGTCTGACTCTTTGAGACTCGATGAACCGCAGCACGCCAGGCCTCCCTGTCCATCACCAGCTCCCAGAGTCCACCCAAACTCATATCCATTGCGTTAGGGATGCCATCCAACCACCTCATCCTCTGTCGTCCCTTTCGCGTCCTGCTCTCAATCTTTGCCAGCATCAGGGTCTTTTCAAATGAGTCAGCTCTTCACATCAGGTGGCCAAAGTATTGGAATTTCAGCTTCAGCATCAGTCCTTCCAATGAAAACCCAGGACTGATCTCCTTGGGATAGACTGGTTCTATCTCCTTGCAGTCCAGGGGACTCTCAAGAATCTTTTCCAATACCACAGTTCAAAAGCATCAATTCTTCAGCGCTCAGCTTTCTTCACAGTCCAACTCTCACATCCATACATGACCACCGGAAAAACCATAGCCTTGACTAGACGGACCTTTGTTGGCAAAGTAATGTCTGCTTTTTAATATGCTGTCTAGGTTGGTCATAACTTTCCTTCCAAGGAGTAAGCACCTTTTAATTTCATGGCTGTAGCCACCATCTGCAGTGATTTTGGAGCCCAGAAAAATAAAGTCAGCCACTATTTCCACTGTTTCCACTGTTTCCCCATCATATTTCCCATGAAGTGATGGGACCAGATGCCATGATCTTCATTTTCTGAATGTTGAGCTTTAAGCCCACTCTCTCTCTCCTCTTTCACCTTCATCAAGAGGCACTTTAGTTCTTTTTCACTTTCTGCCATAAAGGTGGTGTCATCTGCATATCTGAGGTTATTGATATTTCTCCCAGCAATCTTG